>RJWT010023932.1:0-16652 GCA_004365215.1 Cuniculus paca | reverse complement strand
CCTGAGACTTGCCCAGCCATCATGGTGACAGGCCACATGTTGAACTATAATGGTGTCTAGCTCCTTCTTCCCAGAAACCCCTGCAGTTTCTTCTTCCCAAACTGCCTTTGCCAAACCCCCTGCATACCACAAATGCTCCTACCCCCTTCAGCCACGTCTTGCTGAACAGCCCATGTCAGCAGCCCTGTGCCCTCCCCCAACAGAGTACATTTAAGCTCGCCCCTCGCCTTTGTCTTCAGAGAACAGCACACCTGTGAGTGCTGGTCTCTCCATGCCCAATCTTATCTTTTTCCTCCCTTTTCTCTGTGCCGCTCATGTTTTTCTAGCCACCTCAGATTGAGTGAAAAACAGCTCAATCACTTCCTAATCATGAAACAGTGTTCAATTTTGTCAAATATCCTTTTTGAATCAATTGAGGTGACCACACAATCTTATTTATTAATTCTTGTTAAATGGTATAAAAATCAATATTCATATAGAAACTACCCTGTGTTCCAGGAATAAAACTCAGTTGATCCTGGTGTATAATTATGTTTAATGTGTGGTGACTTTGGTTTGCTATTGCTCTTATTTGGTTTAGCATTTTTGCATTAGTGTTCATAAGGAATATCAGTCTGTATTTTTTCTGTTGTAGTTTTATTTTTTCTTGTAGCATCATTATCTGGCATGAATATTAGGGAAATGTGAACAGTGTGTAATGAGTTAGGCAGCGTTCAATTCCTTTAATTTTTTGGAAGCATTTGAGAAGCAGTGGAACTACTTTTTTATGTTTAGAATAATTACTTAGTGCTGGGGATGTAGCTCAGCTGGTACAGCACCTACCTGACAAGCACCAGGTCTTGTATTTGATCCCGGATACCAAAACACACAAACAAACAAACAATTAATTAGTAAAGCCATCGCATCCAGAGCGTTTCTTTATTAAATGTATTATATTACTGTTTTGATATTCCTATAGATCTATCCATATTTTTGTTTCTGATATTCTTGATATGTTTTATATTTTAGAAATTTGCACATTTCACTCAAATCATTTACATTTTTGCATATAATTTCTCACAATTTGCATACAATTACTCTCATCATCTTTTTGACTCTGAAGAATGAACTATTATGTGTATACTTTCAATTCCTGGAGTAGTAAGTGTTCTTATTTTACTTCATTACATATAACCCAAGTAAAGATTTGTCAATTATGTTTAGCTTTTTAAAATTTTTGCTTAGTGTCGTTTAATTTTTCTCACCACTTTGTTTTTAAATATATTTTATTGGTACACGTTTCCCAATATTCCATCTGGGAATGGGCATATGTACACAAAGCATCTTACTTTTTTTCTACCCTTTTTCCCTCTTTTCCCTCCCTCCTCCTTTTGGTCCCCTTCCCTTTTGTAAAAGTTCTAGCTCCCTTTTCCTAATATCTATCTTTTATTTTGCACTTTAATTTATTTATACATTAGGTTTCTCACATAAGCAAAACCATGATGTATTAAGCATATGTGTCTAATTTATTTCACTAAATATTGTTTTTCTTTTCTTGTTTTACTCTAACATTTTCTCTTCTGTGTTTATATATCTCTGCAACCATCTTTAATACTTCCATCTGGTAAATTTGATTTTAATTTGTTCTTTTTGTAGTTCTTTTACTTGTGAAGCTTGCTTGTTATTTTGATATCTTTCCTGTTCTTCTAATGAATGTTTTAATTTTCTCCCTTTTGTCTTTGTGACCCATAATTTTCATATGTTGTCTTTCATTTTCATTTATCTGTAAGTAATTTTTACCTTTTTCTTGGAATTTCTTCTTTGGTTTCTTTGCTTTAGACTGTGTTTTTCTATTAAAATTGTAAATCTTTCTAGTTTTCTTCCATTATTGATTTCTAACCTCATACCGTTGTTGTCAAGGAAAATATTTTTGTATGACATGGGCTATTCTATTTTTTTTCCTCAGTACTAGGAATCGAACTCAGGGCCTCACACTTGTCAGGCAGGCACTGTGCCACTGACCTAAATCCCCAGGCCTGACATATGGTATTCTAAATCAAGTATGAGTTAATTTACAACCTGACATATAGTTTTTCCTGGAAAATTTTCCACAGTCCCATTTACATTTGAAAAGATTGTGTCTTCTGTTCCTACTGGGTAGAAAATTTGTGTTTTTCAGATTTAGTTTGTTAAGTTTTCCAAGGCTTCTGTTCCCTATTTCTTGATTATTTTATACCTTGTTGAGACTAGGTTATTAAAGGCTTAAGACATTTTTGTAGAACTTTTTTTTTACTTCAATTCCATGAAATGTGAATCATATATATTTTGATGGTCTGTCATTAGATGCATAAAAGTTCGTGTTAACTCCTCTTGCCATATGGAGCATCTTATTAATACATAAACTTTTTTGTCTTATAAGTTTTTATTGAAATTCTATTTTTGCTGATATTATTAGTGGAATTACCCCTGTTCTCTTAAATTTTGCATATAATACCTGTTTCCACTCTCACTTTAAATGTGTTTCTTTGGATTTAAAGTGAATATTTTACCAATCACATGTATTTGGTTTATATATTTTCTTTAAAATCTTCATTCTTTATTTCTTTCTGAGTTAGAGTATTTCAGTGATTTCGATTTTAAGTGGTTATTGCTAGAGAGAATTTTGTCATTTTTCTATTTGCTTTCTACATACCTGATAGTTTTGACCTATGTGTTCTGCTTTATAGTTTATATTATTTTCTTTTGAGTATATTGTTTAGCTATTTTCCTTGTTATTATCTAGCTATTTTCCTTGTTATTATCATAAGAATTATGTTGAACATATTAAACTCATAAAATTCATACCAGTTTAAATTCAATGAAATAAGTAGCTAACTGCTTCTTTAACAGTTCTGTCTCCAGATTTTTAGTTATTCCTGTCATAAAATTATATCCTTATAGATAAATTAAATTTTCATAACCTTCTAAATTATGAAGGAAGCAAAATGAGTATTTACAAACTAAAGTTTAACAGTACTAGTATTGGACAAATCGTTGTTATTTCACAGTATTCTACAAATCATTTAGAAAACCAAATGCAGAAACAGTTATATTTCATTACCACTTATTAGCTTTTAAATTTTTATTGTAATAGTGCATTGTGTAGTACATAATGTCACCTTCCTTCTGGGAAGTTGGTACATGTACATATAATATTACATTTTATAATTTGACATATATTTACTTTTACAGAGATTTTCTTTCCGTCAGTGGCTTCAAGTTACTCTCTTATGCGCTTTCCTTTCAGCCTGGAGGACTCCCTTCTTTGTTTTGTTTGAGTTTATTGTCTGTAAATGTAAGAACAACCTTCACTACTTCTTATAAACCCGTTGTGTTTGATGCTATTCTGTTTTGTTTTGTGCTATTCTCTTTAAAATAAAATAAAAAAAAAACCTGGTCTAATGATCACAAAGTCATTAGTTTTTATTTAGAATAGCTTATATCTCCATTGTTTTTGAATTAATGAATTTCTAGATACACTATTATTGATTTCCCGATCTTACTTTTTCCTTTGGAACTGCTCGTGGACTCTAAAGTAGCAAAGGAAAAAGTTGATAATCTTCTTGAAGATTTCTTGTATATGTCCAGATGTTTATTTCTCGTGCTTTTAGAGTTCTCTCTTATCCTTGTCGTATGATAGCTGATTATAATGTGTCTCAGTGTAGGACTATTTGAGTTCAGTCTACTTGGAGTTTGTTGAAACTCTTGGACGTTTAGCCCTTTCATCGTATTTGAGAAGTGTTCGTTTTTTCTTTATTTAAATATTCATCTATATCTTTCTGTCTCTCTTCTCCTCCTGAGACTGCCACGTTTATGTATTTCCCATTCAGTGATGCCCCAGAGGCCTCATAGACTCTTTCCACTTTTCTTCAATCTTTTCTTTGTCTCCTTCTCAATAGTATCCGTTTACTTGATGTTGGGTCTAATAATCCTATTTCTCTGTCTGCTCAAAAGTGCCTTGGGATTTCTCTATCGAATTTTTCAATTCGATTTCAATGTAATATCTCCAGAATTTCATTTTAGAACGTCTCTTTATTGGTATTTCCGTTTTGTTAACATATTTTTCTTGATATATTTACATCTTCCTTGAGTTCTTTGAGCATATTTAAAATAGTTGTTTTCAATTCATTACCTAATAAATCTTCCCTCAGATTTTTTTCTAAACTTTTCATACTGATTTATTTATTTTTTTCCTTTGAAATGGTCATACACTTCATTTTTTTTTGTTATTAAAAATGGATACTTGAAACTAATAATGTGGTAAGACTTGAAAATAGATTCTCCTCATTACCCAGGGAGTGCTGGATTTTTTTTGTTTTTTGCTTTTTTATTATAAATGCTCTCTTTGCTGACCATTAGTTTGACATACAAACTTAATCTTCTCAAGAGTTTTCTAAACCTGCACTATCTTCAAGACCCGTATGATGAAATTTTAACTCTATCTGTAAATGAAATTAGTTTTAAATGTCCTAATTTGCAATTTCTATTTCTTCAAAGGGGAAAGAAGAAAAAAAAATGAAGTGTAACAAATGACATTGTCTTCTTAAGAGACCTGGAAATCATTTCACCAAGGAAAATATCTTTTGCTAACTGGATTACCAATTCATCGCAATAAGATACATCTACTTTGAATATTGGTTTCTCATTTTCTTGCTTAACACAGTGATAGATAACTTTAGTAAGTATCACTGAATAGTTTGCAAATCAAACTATCTATGTGCACTCACTTTTTATCCAGAAATATTTATTAAGTTAAACCTTGGTGCTTGGTATTATACAATATATCATATATTGAGCAAAAGGACAGTCTATCTTTACGCAACTCAGTCCAGCAAGCCAAAAAGTAAATAAGAGATACAAGAAAGGATACTTGTCATTTGACTGATGAACGTAAGTAATTGCATAATTGGATAGATGTTTGTGCAACTCCTTACTAGTAAAGTTCCACAAGAGCTAGGTTAGGTTTGGCAAAGGGATTTTTATTTTTTGAGTGCTGGGGTAAAACTCAGGACTTTCCATGTGCTGAATATGAACTCTTCTATTCGACTTCATTACTGGCTTCCTAATGAAAGACTATTTTAAGATTTAGTTTATTTTGTCTTAATATGTTGAATTTTAGGTACTTTTCCAATATCAAACTTTCCAAAGAGAAATAGAAAGCTGATACTTGAAACAATCAAGACTAGAGATAAAACTTTATATTCATTTGTGGATAACTGAAATCAAAAGCCTTAGGACTGAATGAGATTGCACCAGTAAAGAGTATACACAGAGTAATAAAAAAATAAATTTCTAGAAATTCATAAATCTGTGAAAATTTTTAGACTTGCAAGTAGTCCAAATAAAATAAATAATACAGCTACTATTCATTTATGTGTTGATTGTACCTCAAAATTTAAGAATAACACAGTATTAAAATTTCATGAAATAAAATAACTGATTTAAAAAATATTTATGTCTTTCCTATATGTGTGGTTGCTTATGAAACACAGAAATGAATACTCTTTTCCAGATATTGGGTTTTGAGTGGTATATGAAATTTAAAGCTAAATTTCCACATAACTACAATTATGGATCAAAATATTTGTAGAAATACAAGGAAAAAAATGAACAGGTGTCATGTTTTGAACCTTATCTTCTTTTATTTTAAACAAAGACTGTAGATTGAAATATACATATTAAAGATGCTGCCATAACTTAATAATCAATATTAATTTACAGTAAAGAATGTGTTTAACTATTTAAATGCTGACAATCCTATTGTTTGAGTCTAGAGTGACATTTTGTGGTACATCGACCTATACGAGCCACGTATCTCAGCATGTCATAGTTTGTCACTAAGAAAAAGAAAAGCATTGCAAGAGCGAAAGAAAACTTTCTAGTCCTTCATTAATTTAATTAAATGCAACATTAAATTACAATTTAATTTAATGTAATATTTTAAATACATCAAAATATAGAGGATGTACTTAAAAGTAGTATTAATTTTCTAATTTACATATTTTTACGAAGTACAAATCAGAAGCTATGATGCCTGGTTTTCAATTATGAATTCCCCCATTATTGGGAAATAAATGAGTAAAGAAAAAGCCACTTAGTATTGTATCATCTCAATTTCTAATTGTGTAGACTAGGATAATTACCTATAAGAGAAACTTCTTATGAGGATTAATTTAGTTAATACATGGAAAGTGCTTGAAATAGTGATTGACACATTTTAAATTCTCAGTATTAGCTATTATTATTGTCATTGCCTTCTTTTGTGTTTTAAAATAATGAAGTTAGCGTTTATCCAGGTTCTTTTAGAATAATAAAATTCAAAAGTGTAATTCAATTCTAGAAAGATTTATTAAACAGTGGCCCTGTGCAAGGTTATAACTGCTAGGCATGGTAATGATCAAAATAAGAGAAATACTGTGTCACGTAGTTTATGTTTTAGGAGTGCATTTATGTAAGAAACCATAACTTATGTAAGAAAAGAAATTCAGAGATAAGTTTTAAGGCAAGGCAGGCAAAGTTACCCCTAACCCCACCGGACGCTGGATTACATACTCACAGCTCCCAGAATAAGCACAGATCATTCTACTTGCTTAATCCACTTAAAGGACTCTAGGAAGAGTATTTGTGTTCCACTTGTGTAGAATAGAAGTTCCAATTACTAAAATGCTACCCCTAAGCACAAAAAAGTTTCCAGAATTATCTTTGAGATTGGCTCGTTGACTACACTGAATGTTCTGCTAAGAGAAGATAGAGAAACTGCCAAAAAAGGGTTGGCTGTAAAGCAAATTACATTTCAAGAAAGTTTCGGAAATGTTTACCGAGTTTCAATCTGGTTCAAAGCCTCTTTCTTAACTGCCTTCATCTAAATATAAGGTTCAATAAAATGCACGTGAATATTCAGTCATCCTATTGTCTTTCTAACTGTATGTCTATGGATCTTATATTTGGAATGAATTTAGCTAGTGACAGTATAAATTGGGTTGAATTTATTAGGTTAATATCTGTAATCAATTTATTGATATTCCTTTTGGCAAACTATGGACCTGATAAATGCTTATAAAAATGGAGAAGAAAAGAATAAAAAGGAGAAATAACAGTGTGTTGAAATGAATTGTCCCAAAAATCTGGAATATGCCTTCAACATATTTTAATATCTTTTTATTCAAAAACATTTACCAAAGACTCTGTGCCAAACCTATTTTAGATGAATGACTACATCTGTGTTAATATGTGACTTTTAACCAGTAATTCCATTATTCTCAAAAGTATACATAAATCAAAAAGTGTTAACAACTTAATGTCCTAAATAAATAACAGTGTCAATATCATTAGTAAGCTCTCAAAATGTAATAAAGGGCTTGTTTTTACATTAATATAAGCATACATATTGTATCTGTAAACAAAATTACCTTACTGAAATTGCAAACAAAGAATCTGTCTATATTTCATGCATTAGGTTATAACTATTAAAAATGCCTTTGCAAACTTTGACGAAGATTTTTCTAAAATTTTATGTACTTTTAAGAATCAGAATATTTTGCAATGAAAATATACAAATGAGTAAATAAGAAAACTACTGAATTTAATTCTTACAAATGTGATCAGATAAAAAAATTTAAATTAATTACACACAGTAGCTTGAATCAGAAGGCTGCTGCTGCATTGCAAATTTCAGATTAGTAATAAAATAGCCAATTACATGACTTCAGCATCCTAGAACAAAATTTTCTTCGTAACCATATATTTTGAGAATATAAAAAAGAGAGAGAGAGAGAAAAAGGAGATTAAATTAGGTTTGTGTGGGAAGTTTACCTTTCAGAAAATCTTTTCATTTTGACTTCAGTTGCCATAGTCCCTACCCCTGGAGGCTAGTGATCATGAGGTGGTTACAAGCCACTTGGAATTGCTTAACAGGAGACCCATGTAGATTACAAAATTGTGGCAACAAGGATTCCACTCCTGCTGAAAAAATTTTGAGAAGACTAAATATAGACTAGAGAGTTATTTTATTTTTAGAGCCTGAAGAGTGCTGCTTTGCTGGAGCAACTGCACTGAATTACTAGAACCTGTAGCAAACATGTATTCATGACTATTTCTTCTGGAAGAACTGTTAGTCCCATGTGATTCTGTGGGATGACCCATGGATTTTTCAGTGATACTTTGAAGGGAAAAGCCCGTCCATTAGGAAAATCCTCACTGTCAAATGTGTGAGTCTTAGGAAAGAGCCAGTAATTAATACTACAAAAATAAATAAATAAAAGTAGGGCAAGATTAAAAGAATTTCAGGATGGAAGAGTTTAGCAAGAATTTTCTAAATGTCCCCTGAAAATATTTCATAAGAAAATCATCTCAAAACACTTATTAACTCCACCAGATATAAACCTCACTTATGAAGTCACCAATTTAAATAAAACCACTTCTCTCCCAATAAAATAATTAGAAAAGAAATCAACCACACATACTCTATTTCTGTTTAGAGTTTTCAATGAAAAGATGAAGGAAAGAATATTGACTTAAAAAATCTCAATTTATATTTCTATTTTATAACATTTTCATTACTAATTTAAGAGTGTAGTTTAAAAGAGACAATTATTCCCCCCCCAAAAAGAGAAAGAAATGAAAAAGAGTATTTACATGGATGATGATATCTTCAAGTCTGATAAATGACCAAATTTCTCAGTTTTTCCTAGAAGAGTGGTAAGGTAGACTACATTGTCATTTTACTAGCATCATTCAAGTAGCAGTCAATCAACTGGTCACAACAACTCCAGGGCATTCCAGTATAAGACATCTTCCCATGCCTTATACTCATATCCCAGTGATCTGGATAAATATTGACATTATATTAGTTTAAACAGTATGGGATAGTTTTCAAAAAAATGATTTGCTTAGAGGTGGTCTATCTGTTCAATTCTCAGGATATCTTTTTAGTAGGTGATGATAGGTAAGAAATGTTTTATCTCCTCCTGGAATGGAATAATAAGAAATATACTTCCAAATTTTAGCAGTCACCTTAAAATGTGAATACAGAAAAATACATGGAGAGGACTGATGTGGGAGACTCATATGAAATACTCATGAGGAAAACTAAATATGTGTTGATCACTCATGATAAATAAGCATAGAAAACTAGAGGCATAAATCCAACTAACTAACCTTAAATCCGACCTTCTATGGCATTAATTAATTAATTCCTTGTTTGGGCATTTGAGTAGGGTTGTCTCTTATTTGAATGCAAATTTGTATTGTATAAATACAATATATATATATATATATATATGTTGTACACTATAAAATACTGTAAAAATTAATTAATTAAGCATTAGGTATTGCCATGATTGTATGCAGACAGTTCCTTCCCAGAAAGTCAAATAACAGTGTGTTGACATTCTAGACCCTGGAATTGTGTTATTGAATTTAAATATTTTTTGTAACAGCTTATACTTGCAAATTCATAGACAAGTCACTTACATTTATCCATTGTTTCCTATTTATAAAAGAAAGATAATTCCGTTTCTTCATGTAATACCATTACCTGCATCATGGAATCATTTCAAGTATTAAATAAGATAGGTATGTCAGACATTTATGGATAAGCACTCACAATGTATTGGTAAAAATAATTATGATACAATATTGTTGAGTTTTTATAAAAATCAATAAATTACTGTTGTATTAATTATGTGGACATGGTCAACATTTTTGATTTTGTTATTTATACTTTTGTGCTAAAGAATGAATGGGTACAGATAAAATCTAAGACATCATCTCTGCCTTCCATGAATGTACACTTCATTTGAGACAGGTCATATACAATGTTACCAATTAAACACAGCAGGATTCTCTTTTTATACAAGTAACAAAGTAGGACAATTACCATGTAAGGAATAAAATTTTTAAAAAAGGAAATGGTAATTGAAGTGATAGCATGAGTGAAACAGAACAAATCTAAGAAATTAGTCTAGATTGAGTATTGAATAACATACAATGGAATTTGTTAAATTTTAAGTGAATGCTATGGCATTAAATCCCTCTGAATATTTACAGAAAGAAACATCTAAAGAGTAGAGTGTACTTTCTGTCTGAATCACTTTCTTCATGAACGTATTATGAAAAATATTTGAGGAAATGTGTTTATAATTAAGATGATAAGATTATAAAAATTAGATAAAATAATATGAAAGACTCAAGGGTAACAATTAAAAAGTAAATCATATCATTCTCTCATTAATACAAATCATTCATTCTTTTGAGATCCAGGCTTATACTTCAAACTGCCAACTTAGATGATTAAAATATTACACAAGTTCTGCTCTTACTTGCTACCAAAAAAAAGATTATAAATCTGGAAGTCTTATATTTCTTTTCTAAAGGTTTCCACAGTACCCATATTGCCATTAAATTTCATCCCACAAAGTAGTTGCATATTATTTCA
Organism: Cuniculus paca; assembly: GCA_004365215.1. Classification (NCBI taxonomy): domain Eukaryota; kingdom Metazoa; phylum Chordata; class Mammalia; order Rodentia; family Cuniculidae; genus Cuniculus; species Cuniculus paca. The sequence goes on along the minus strand of RJWT010023932.1, from coordinate 6,199 downwards.
CAAGGTTGTCATGCACAGATTATATCACACATGCTGAAATTGGTGTGCTGGCAGCATAAATAACAACTATGATGACAAATAATCGATTTAAGGTTTACAATGTTCCAGGTGCCAAATTAAAGTTTTACATGCTTTGTATTATGTTTGTTTATCATCAAAATCTGGGATAAGATTCATGAACTTTTCTTTATATTCTCATTTTTTAATTAAATTTGAATTAAAATGAGCTAGCTTGTTTGTCTTCTATTCCTTTGTCTTCATTCAGAAAAAAAAACCTCTTAGAAAATCACAGTGAATTAAAATGTTATTTTGTTCCGATGAAGTGTAGTTTTGGGTTTTTTTTCCCAGAAATAGACTTCCCCGGATAGACAATATTACAAGTACTGTAGAATTATGTATATATACATATATAAATTTATATTAAATTATTTCATATTATGTTTGGTAATGAGGCTTATGAAACTCCTACTTTGTCCATGTTTTATAAATCTCATCAATAATCAGTGATACTACTGTATATTCACTATTATTTAAAATTACAACTTTTTTTACCTAAACAAATACATGTATATTACAAGTGATTACAAGACACAAAAAATTAAATGCATACTAATGAATACATTTTTGTGTCCTACTACTATATAAAAACTAAGTTTTCACTTATAGTTTCATATATTAAATTTCAAAAATAATAATATCTGTTATGTAATTTGCATTTTGATGAAATCTAATTACCATAATTAAAATAAATAAAACAATGTGTCCGACAAAATAAGTGCTCAACATATAGAGACAGTAATTCTAAAGTTACACATAAGGGATACCCCAATTTAGTAAATTTCCTTGCTTCGGTGAGAAGATACTTTCCGTAAAGGTGTTCTTTTAAAATGTTGAGAAATTTTTCATCCATTTGATGTAATATAAGGCAGCACATTTCAAAGTTTATTGTGTATGCAATACCTGGAGATATCATTAAAACATCAAGTTCTGACTCAGTCGTTTTAAGTTGAAGACTAGGATTCTAACTTTCTAACATCATTCCAGGTACTGCTGATGTTATTGATCCATATATTTTGAATAATTTAAGGCATATTGGGAATTACCCACCCATACCATAATATCTTCTCCATTTATAAGAATAATGGATATTTTACTATTTCAGATTCATTACTTTTGCACTATCTCTTTTTGTATCCAAGTTTAAGTTGAAAATACCAATCTGTGAGCAATTCTGATCTAAAGAATCTCTACCATCCACCAGACTTAAAAGAAAAGAGAGTTTTGGTTGGCATGATTTGGAATATGTATGCTTATCTTGAAAAGCTGTTTTTGGTAGCTTCCCATGATATGTTACTGAAGTCTGTTATCCTTGACTTCCTCAGAAAAAAAAAAAAAGAGAGACAAAAAGATGATAAAATACAGGGAAAAGGAAAGTTGAAATAAACTGTCAGTCTTCTCCCATCTTTCTATTTTCCCTGTGTAAGGCCAAGATGACAGTTATCCTACTAGCTCTAATTGCTGCCATTATCACAATTTATATAAGTTACTGGCTTAAACAATGCCCATTTGTTATCTCAGGGTTCGTAAAGTCAAAAGTTTGAACTAAATTGACAAGATTTGCTGTTCAGAGACTCAGTAGGCTAAAATCAATGTGTCTCTTGCGGTTGTTATCTGTGTCATGGGGATTCACCTCTGAACTCATTGATTGTTGGCAGAATTCATTGCCTTCTCTTTCTTCAAAGGGTCCTGCTTCCCTTCAAGCCAGCAGCTGCCAAAGATATCTACTTCTAGGGCTGCATGTTATTACATTAGACCCATGGAATTATCTATAGTGATCTCTCTATTTTGCAGTCAACTGGATAGTAATTTTAATTACATTTTTTAAAATCTCTTTTTCAAGTAACACGACAAATTCATGAGAATTGCAACAGGCAGCAAAAGTCATCGGAACTACCATAGGTAATAAAACATGTTTAATGACATGCCAGAATGGAAAGCCCTGGTTAGATACTAATCTGGATTTAATTACATGTTAATCCACTTATATAAGACAAACACCCTAAGAAATATTTTCTCCATTCATTTTGAAAAACATTTTTAAAACAAATATAAAGACACTGGCTTGATTTATTAATTCTTTACAAAATCAAATTAATAGAGGAATATAAAATTTTGTTGCACATTCTACCTAAGGCTACCACAGAGTTTTGTAAACATCATTCACTAAATAAATTATTGAACTGATAGATTTGATGTCATTAGATGATAAATGTGTATAAAGACCCACATGATAGTAGATGATATATTTTTGGAACTTCACAACAGCATTATACTTAAAAATTTTGAGATTGGCTATTTCTAATAACCTCTTTTCATAATAAGGTATAGTGGCATTCCTTGAGGCATTAAATATTTTTTTATAAAAATCTGTATTTGAAATCACTGATAAAATAAATTAAATCTTTTGGTGAAGAAAACGAAATAAATAAAAAGCCATTTGGGAATCAACTTTCAGAGTCTTATAATCTATTTAAATGATGTTCACTTAACTTAGGTTAGCTTATAATGTTACAAAATCTGTGACCAGAACAAAAATAGAAAAGTTGAGACAAATGTCAAATATTTTCTAAAAGAGTTAAATAATTTTTTCTTCAGTTTTGATTATAATACAAAGATTCTGATACATAAACTGTGTTTTTAAAGAAAAAATTCTATGCAAAATCCAAAAATGGAACACAATTTCCTTCCATTTTTCCTGTTTCATTCCAGCCTACTCACAATTCCATGCGTATTTTTCAGTATATTCACAGAATACATGAATTGTATATTTTCTTGTTTCCATCAAGCATCACAGAGTAAACATCTCTTTTTTGCCACATGATCCTAAATGGTGGTTCTGATAGTTGACCAAAGAATTTAATGAGATAAATTTCTTAGCTATTCCTCTGTTCTTCGACACTTGGATAACAGTGTCTTTTTAATTATATAAATAATGCTGAAGCTTTTGAAACAGCTTTTTTTATAGCTCATCAACGTGGAGATGTTAGATTATTTTGAAAAGAAACTAAACATTAGAAAAAATTAAACAAATATTTTGAGAAATATCCTTAATATTGTTTTATTTTTACAAGGGAGTTTTCAAATGCATATTTCTTGTGGGTGTGTGTGGATTGTTTGGGTTGTAATGATAAGGCCACCCACTGCAAAGATTTGCTTTCACACTCCATCTGTTTGGTATGTACTGTATCAAAAAAAATTCTGCCCCCAGTGAGACAGAATGTTTGGTAATACTTTTATCATATTCTTCAATTTCTCTGTGAGTCACTCTGTCAGTATGCCTACCAGGATTGTGAGCTTTGCAAAATGCTTCCAGAAATGGAATCTACTTCTCAGAAAATGAAGGAGGATTAATGAACATATTGAATTCATCATGAAAAGGGCTTCTTCAATACCAAATAGTTGTTGGGATGTAACACGTTTGAAGAGGCAGAAGGCATATGCAATAAGTTTACTGTCTAACTGCAATATTAAGCAACATTCTTGAATGGAGTTGGTTATTTGTGTGCACGAAGGATTGTTTCAAACACTCCTATGAAATAATTTTATTCATATAAAATCTTTGTCTCTGTAGCATAAAGTTTGAGCAAGTCTGACATGTTATATTCCATGTTTTCTATTACATATGAGTTGATTTATTCTCAAGTAAGATTCATTAATAATTTAACAGTAAACCGCAGCAAATTTGAAAGGTAGAATGGGATATTGCATCCAAGTAAAAAATGGCCCATAGGTATGCATTCATCAATGAGCTAGTGTTTGTGCATTCGTTTCTGATCATTTTCTTTCCTAAATTAGTACAACTGCTTTTCTGTTTTCCTTTTGGAATTAATTATGTTTCACCTTGGTATAGATATTATAATGATGTGTTTAATGTTATTGATATTATTAACACATACTATTTTATTTTTGAAGCATCTTACTAGAAATCTAGAGCATATAAAAATAAACCCAACTTTGCTGCCCTGTAAAAATCTACTTCAAATTTCTGAAACTGAAAAAGAGATCTAATAATATTCAATCTTTCCACGTAGCTTTATAATTCTGAAAATTATGGAGGCCCTCACCTTAATTTTCAACACAAGTATATATTTCTTGGTAGCAGAAACTGGATCTATAAGCCACACAGTGTTTATCAAAGTGTCTTATATAAGTGCCAAATAAATTGCAGATGAATAAATCAGGAATTATTGAATCATTACAGCACAAGTTTTATGTGGGAACTATCAAATGTGTCACTTTACATTCTGCTTTGCTTTAAATTTTCTTTTCTTGAAGACTGAATAATTTTGAGATCAACAAATTCCTAAGTATGTTTCAAATTTTGATAAGACTTCGAGAATAAAGTCAATGAGCTTTTTGCTCATTCGACATCATTTTAAATAGCTCATTTTATGTAAATGACTGACTAATGTTAAGTTTTTAGTCAGACACTTCAGCCTAAAATTAGTTGCAAGTGACATGGAAATTAACAATGTTCCTGAGTTTATTTGCTATCAGAATTGACTACCTCTATTACACACTTGCATTTTTTCCAGTCTTTAAACATTTTCCATATTATTGGCTTTGAGTTTAGTCTCTACTTACCTAGAAAATTAGGAAAAACTTAGTTTATAAAATCTAAACGCTTGGTCACTACTCTTCAACTTGTGCTTCTTCACACGCATCACTTTTTGATGTTTAATCTCATAGAAATAAAGAGTATAAAAGTCTTAAGTGTCACTGAAGATATGTACATGTTCTGTAGTTGAGAAAATTTTGGACTCAGTTTGGCACTTTCATACCCATTCATATATTAGTGCATTTATTTGTCTTTCCTTCACGATGTTCTTCTCTGTTTCTCTTCTCACCTGCACAGTCTATGTCTTTACCTGATTTTTTTTTCTTTCATCCTGATTCCAATTATGAGTTTGGGCAAGGTTAAATCCTTGGCTCGCTAATCTCTCATTTTCCATCCTACAAGAAATAATGCATTCAGACTTTGCATATATAGAAGTAATTTTTTCAGTGTACTGCCATTGGTGCTTGACCTTCAATCATAGTTTGATTTTTAACAATAGAAAATGTCTAATTCATGGCCATAGTCACCTCAGAATTAAAAACAATAAAAACAAATATCATTTTCTCTCACAAACGAAATTATTCTTCTTACACGGTTTTGGTAAATACTGTAAGTTTTATGTCAGTATTTCAGTTCAAAGATGAAAATTACAAATTAGTATTTATTTGTTTCTTCTGCAAGGAACTGCTATTTATCATTTACAAAACACATGCACTGCAGTATCCCTTTTCCAGTTGCACTTTTATATTTCCCTGTAGAATGAAAGTAGGCCTGAATTTCCGGAAAATTTTGCAACTAATCTTAGATTCTACATTTTCCTTTCATTTAAACTTCTTCAGTTTTCTTTCTCTAACGTCTGGAAAATAACAGTAAAGTGCTGTGGTTGTTAATATGTTCTATCTAAATGTGACTTGAAAGTTCAAGGCTATCACAGAGACAAAAACTTGCTAATATTTAAAAAAATTATAATCAGGATTAATTTCACACATTAGGTCACATCTTTCATACTGCAAGTTTCATTACATCCAGCATCAATACATATGCACACAGGCATACACCACTCAGTAAATATATACAGGGATTGCATTTCAAAAATCCTTTTAAAGTCCAGTGTACTTCAGAATATAAACTTAATTTGTTTTACTATTTTGGGAAAGACAGCTGAGTTTATGTTTGTATGGGGAAAACATCCATGATTGTGTTCGTCACTAGTGCAGAGTTTCTGAACAGTAGCAAAATTTGTGGAATATTTTTGTTTGCAAACAGAACATTTGTGAACTGAGATATTACTATATTTGACTGATAAGTAAATTTTACAAACCACAGTGTCTTAGTTCTGATACATTTATAGGCTCCATGATATAGTTTCATTGATTATTAATTATTAAATGTTCAGATTACCTAGTCATGCAATTAGAAATTCAACAAAGTATAACATATCAAAGGATGTGAATTTTATATCCTATTCTACTTGTATACTTTAGAATATTGATTTTACTTCTTGAAAACACAAGCTAGACTTTACTTTCACTTGGGTAGATTTTTATTCTTTTGAACATGTGCTATGTAATATATCTGAAC
>RJWT010023931.1:0-16686 GCA_004365215.1 Cuniculus paca | reverse complement strand
AAAAAAAAAAACACCATATACCCACCACATAGATTTGAGACACTGGTTGCTTCCTCTGTGTCAAAGTGCTCATAAAATAGGATGGGGGTACATAGATCTAGAAATAGGGGTCAGATCCTCCTGAAATGCTCACATGGTTCAGGGACAGGAGTTTCAATCCTCTGCTCTGTAGAGAGGTCTGTAACTAGAGCTTTAACATACACATAAGGATGGAACGGAGCCTCAGTTTGCCATTGAGGAGGCCAAGGCCAGGGAATGGTTCCTTGCCTGAATTCACTATGAATCTGGATAGAGCCAGAATTAGAGCCAGATTCTATGAAAAAGCCAAGAGCCCATGAAATTGTTGCCTGTGAGAAGTGAGCAGAAGGCTTCAGAAACTCTTCAGTGGCTCAAGGCCTAGAATGGGCCATTCTACGTGAGACGTGGACTTTTCTACATTAGTGAAAAGTATCTCAGAGATGCCCCTTGAGAGTGGCAGAGAATAGTGCTCCTTATTAAAAAAAAAAACAACAAAGAAAGAAACAAAGAAAAAAAAAGGCAAGCAGATTTGCTATAGCTGACTTTTATGAGGTCTTTTTTTGCAGCACCGGGGATTGAACTCACGACCTTGTGCTTGCCGGGCAGGCACTTAGACCACTGAGCTAGATCCCCAGCCCTGTTTTTGAGACAGGGTCTCACTATGCCGTTCAGGCTGGCCTTGAGCTTACTTTGTAGCCCAGGCTGGTCTCGAACTCACAACAATCCGCCTGTCTCAGCCTCCTGAGTGCTGGGATTACAGGCGTGAGCAACCACGCCCGGCTATGAGGTCTTCACATTCCCAAAGATGTGGGTTTTTTTAATGCAATGGAATACTACTCTGCCATAAAGAAGGATAAGATTGAGACATTTCTAGTTAAATGAATGTACCTTGAACCCATAATCTTAAGTGAAATAAATCAGACACACGTTTAAATATTGCATGGTTTATCTCACCCCAGAAAGAATAACTATTACCAAGAAAACAAGCAATAGCAAATGCTGGAGGGGCTGTGGGGAAAAAGGAACCCTTCTCCACTGTTGGTGGGAACACAGACTGGTGCAACCACTGTGGAAATCAGTGTGGAGATTCATCAAAAAACTAGGACTAGAGGTCCCATTTGACCCAGCTATTCCCCTTCTGGGTGTCTTCCCAAAAGAATTAAAAACATCATACCACAGCGACATATGTGCACCCATGTTTATAGCAGAACAATTTGTTTTTTTTTAATTTTTTTTAATTTTAAAGAGAATAAAACCCAACAAAAGAAAACAGGGGAAAGCCACTCCAAACAAACAGTGAGAGTGCCACAGAACTTCGAAGCAGGATAATAGGAAAGCAATGATGGCTACCATAATATCTCTTGTTATCTTCACAATAGTTGTCCATACCATCAGACATAGCAAAATTTAATAAAACAAAACAGTGTAAAACCAATCAAAACAGAACATTGAATAAAAGAAAACAATAAATTGGAACAAAATGAAGTGAGAACAATATTGGATTTCAAAAACAAGACAGAAGGAAATCCCCCATATTTGCTATATTGCATACTGTTATCCTCCTAGTAGATGCTCAGACTACCAGCTGTAGGCCTGCAAAGTCAATTAAACAATACAAGAATTTAGTTGTTTTTGTTGCTATCAATTTCTCAGTTGCTATCAACTCAGCCTGTTGTCTGAACCAGTTGGTTGTTTGGGTGGGAGAGAGTTCTTGATTCTCAGCCTGTACACTGGTTGGCTCACGGGGAGGGTGATCTGGCTTGTCTCTTCCTGGGACTTGTGTGGTTTGTGTGAATTAATGGAAGGTTGAACTAGTTTCTTGATGTGCTCCTCCCAGACCCAGCATGGTTTCTGCCAACTCACAAGGAGGGCAATCTGACTTCTCTCTTCCTGGGCCCCACATGGTTTATGTGGCTTACCAGAAGGGTAGCAGAACAATTTGTAATAGCTAGATCTTGGAAGTAACCTAAATGTCCACCAACTGAGGGATGGGTAAAAAAGATGTGGTACTTTTATACAATGGAGTACTACTCAACCATAAAGAAGGATAAACTGGAGACTTATAGGTAAATGGATGCAATTTGAGACCATCTCATAAGTGAAATAAATAAGACACACATGTGTAAACATTGTATTGTGTTGCTAGTGTGAGAAGCTGAAAGAAAAAACATGTGTATGTGTATGTATATGTACATCAAAAATAGTTAAGATAGTACTACTACTGATTTCTCTGAGTTCACTGAAGAGAAAGATTTGTGCTGGTATTGTTCGGACAATTGAATGCAGATGACTTGTGCTCTGGGTGAATGATTTGGGGATGACAATGTGCAATGTATGTAGAGCATTGTTGCCCCCTGATTGACATGTTTTGAAATTTAGTTTTAGTTTTTTTTTCTTCTTTTCCTTGAAATAAAATGAATTTGGAAAAAAAAATTGGAGAAAAATATTGCATGGTTTCTTTGGTGTGAGAAACTGAAAGTAAGGACCAAAATATATAATAGATATTTGGAAATGGGAAGAAAATGTAAAATGAGAAGGGAAACAAAGGAAAGGGTAGAGGGAAAGGAAAGAAGGGACAAGAAAAAGAAGAATAGAAGGAAAAAATGGAAATGAAGCTTCTGTAAATAAGGAGAAGAGGGGTTGAAGGGAGGGGAGAGGAATCAGAAGCAAGTAAAATATATCATGTACAGGTACAAATTCCCTATGATGAATGTTATCATTATGTCTATCTGAAGTGAACCAATAAATTTAAAAATTAAATCACAACATTTCAGTACAAGGGCTCCTGAGGGGCGATTTGCTTAAGCAGCCCAGTTACTGCTGGCTTCTACACTCTTCGAGGCAGTGAGAGTCAGGGTTTCTACGCTGGGCTTATACATGCTGGTTTTAGTGAGAACATCTGAGAAAAGAACCTTTAGGGACACTGTTCTCACAGTGAATTGTTCTTGGTGGGGGAGGGGAGCAATGCAGTTGAATCTGGAGAGAGTGAATTTCCAGTTTTACCTTACTGGTTTCCCTTGGGCTGGGTGTGGATACTGCAAGATGGTCTGTGAGACCTGGGAAGGGTAGCTGCATTCCAGAACCCACAGGATTTGGGAGTGGGATGGGAGAGGGCTGGCCAGACATTCTGGACACAGAGCAACTGGCTGTCTCTGCTGGGTATGCCAAGATCTGGGCTGATGCTAGGCCACTAGCTTTGGCGGCACACAGCAGCAGGAATGGGGTGGAAGGTGTGGTATGGATTATGTGCAGAAGGGGAAACATCTCCTCCAGATTGCTTCCCTGAGGAAGTTGCCTTTTGCCTCCTTTCCCCTGTGCATAGCTACATGAGCATCCTGTTGGTCCTGTCTCTGCCCCACCCCCATGTGCTAGAAAAGTCTGCTATAGTTGAGGCCCCAGCCAGTAACTCATCTGCTTTTGTCTCCCCCAAACCTCTAAAGCCCCAGGTTCCTTTAATCATCCCGAGGAGCTGGGTCTGGCCAGTAAGTAGCCTGGAAATCCCTGATGGATGGGCTGGACCCCAGGAGTCCAAACCCTTTCCCTGGAAGCCAAGACATTGCGTTGATTTCTCTGTCTGCAAAATGAGTAACAAAGGAGATGGGGGTGGGAAAAACTAAGATACAGGCTGAGGGAACTAATATGGGGCTCCCCAAAAGCTCCCCAGGGTGAGGTGAAGCAGTGAGCTCAGGATGCAGGATGCAGGTGGGAAGGGGAGCGGTTGAGCTGCTGGGCAGACTAGGGAGGGACCTCGTAGTGGTGTTTTCTACCAGTTATCAGCTGTGCCAGTCTACACAGTGGGCCAAGGAGACTTTTCCATATCTCTTAGACTGCTAGGGGCCCCAGGGTCTATAAGCAGATAAAAGAAGGAAAGGTTATGTTAGGGAGGGAATCAGGCAGAGTTCTGGTGCTGATGGGGCCATGGGGCTGTGGACTTGGGGTTAGGCTATCCTGAAAGCCTAGAGTAGCTCCAGTCTGTCCATTCCACAGCAACAGAGCCAAGGCCTTTGATGCATGAGCCTGGCTACAGGTGCTCCCCCTATTCAGAATGCCTGCACTGTGTCCATCGTCCTGCAGGATGTGTCTCTCAAGGTTCACTAGAGGATAGCCTGCAGAGTCTGTTCAGAGCTGAACACTTTTGGGAGTTCTGAACAGTTAAACTTAGGAGCATCCATCCTGATTCATAAACCTACCTGGGGGGCTAAGGCTGAGGGGCAGGAGAGATCTTGTAGTTTCTTCTGTTGAAGAAACTATAATTCTGTTTCCTTCCCTGGGTGTGGGTGGATTTTCCTTTTGGTTATCAAAATGTAAATACCTCAACTTCTTGTTACTGAAAACAAAAAGGGATTTATTAGCCCTAACAAAAAAGGCACTGTGGCCATCAGAATGGCAGCCCTTGGCAACGGTCCTGATGCCTGGGAGTAACTCACAGATTTTCAGCCTGTGACTTATCGTTCCCTCTGAGCACAGCGGGAAGACCCAAGGGCTCAAGCCTTCATTCTATCCATACACAGTGCCAGTGTCCTGCAAACCGAATCTGAGGTCTGCAAACTGTCAGAGGTGTTTTGTTTCTTTTTCTTTGCTTTTGTGGTCTTGGGGATTGAACTGAGGGCCTACGCCAAGCTAGCAAGTACTGTACCACCAGTAGCTTTGGAGATTTTTATACGTGGTAGCTCTGCTACAGCCAGTCTGCACATCTCAACTGAATCTTCATTAGCTAGCAAGCAGAAGTAGGAAAGCTGCCCCTGGCTGGGTTCCTGGTGGCAATGTGACCTGCTGTAACCTGGGCAGTAGCTTAGACTCCTTTTCATGGAGCCTGGGACAACCAGTTCGTGTTAGCCATAGGTACTGGATGGCTGGACCATGTAAATGGACTCCCCTTCATCAGGCAGCTGGCTGCTGGGGAAACAGATGTCCCAGGCAGGCTTGAGAGCAGTGTGAGGGGGGAGCAGCAAAAGTCATTTCTTCTCCTTCTCAGGGAGAGATGAGCCGAGGTCCTGGACCCCTAAACTTACACTGCATGGCAATGCTGAGCTTAACCTTAATTCTACCCGCACAACTGTGGAGGACCTGTGCCTTCCACTTAGAGCAAGACTGAGTAGAACCAAATAACATTTTTAAGCCAACTTACTAGAAGTATTTGGGGGAAAGGCTAAGTTTTTAAACTGTAATTCAGTTCTTATCCTACAATGATGTCACCACCCCAAAACATTACTGGTAAAGAACAAAATAGCCAGGCATGGTGGTGAATGTCTGTAGTCCGAGCACTTGGGAGGCTGAGGCAGGAGGATTGCTGCGAGTTCGAGGCCAGCATGGGCTACATAGCAAGACTCTGAAAGAAAGAAAGAAAGAAAGAAAGAAAGAAAGAAAGAAAGAAAGAAAGATCTTGCTACACTGTAACAAATGAGTCTGTGTAACACCATTCATTTCTGAGAAAAAAATGAGACTCTCAGAGGGAACTGATCAAACTTGAAGCCACTTTTGAATTGCCTTCACTCTCAGCTTCCTACCAGCCAACACTTACAAGAACCATCTAGGAGACTGGGTTTATTTAAATAGAGTCAGGTGGCCTTAAAAATACATGAAGAAACCCTGAAAGTAAACCATCACTAGCCACTCAGCAGGCTGAGGCAGGAGGATCACTTGAGCCCATGAATATGAGACCAGCTTGTGCAACATAGTAGGGCTCTGACTCAGGGGGAAATGATTCTTCACAAACCCTATCAGATAAGTGAGAAGGAATGGGATTAAGTTTTGAAAATTCTCTGTAATCTCACAAGATTAGCAGCCCTCCCCCCATATCTGCATAGGTGCACTCATAGGCAACTGAAGGAGTGTAAGTCCAGAAAGCTCACTTATTTGGCTGCCTCCCCAAATGAACATCTGATGGTAGACTCTTTTTAAGTACTGGGGACTGAACCCAGGGGCTCACACATGCAAGACAGAGCAATTGAGGGAATCCACGGTCCCTTTCCATTTAATTTTTTTTTTCCAATACAGGGAATTGAACCCAGGACCTCAGGGCCTTACATATGCTAAGCAAGTGCTCTACTATTGAGCTACATCCCCAGCCAAAATGTTTTGAGTTATTTATTTATTTATTTATATGGTCTCACTATGTAGTCCAGGCTGGCCTGGAACTTACTATGTAGTGCAGGCTGGCCTCAGACTCATGGTGATCCTCCTGTGTCAGCCTCCTGAATGCTGGGATTACAGGCATGAGCTACCATGCTTGGTTTATGGTTTTAAAATTTATTTTGTGGTGCTAGGGACAGAACCCAGAGCCTCATGCACAATAAACACATGCTTTACTACTACTGAGCTAACTCCCCCAGCCTGGTAGCTACTATTTTCATCTCTGTAACAATAGATTAGTTTTGTTCATTTTGAGTTTCATGTAAATGGAGTCATTTAGTATTCTCTCTTCTCTCTCTCTCTCTCTGCCCTTTTTCTCTAGTACTGGGGATTGAATCCAGGGCTTTTATACTGAACTACATCCCCAGCACCCCAACCTCTTTAAATTTTGAGGCAGGGTCTTGCTAAGTCACCAAGTTACACAGGCTGGGGTCAAACGCATGATCCTCCTACCTCAGCCTTGCAGAGTGCTGGGATTATGGTCATGTACCATTTCCTTTATAAGCGACCTCCCCATATGCTTAATGGGTCAATCCATGTACTTGTCCGCTTTATGCTGCTGCATATGTAAGTCTGAATAGAATCTCTTTCAGATGGTATATTTTTTCCTATTCATGATTTCTTATATATAGTTGAGCATGCTGAACTGATACACTAGGAGCTGGTAAAGCCAAAAGCTGCTGGCATCAAAAGGTACCAGCAGTCTGGGTTGGTAACACTGAAGGCAGCTAGAAGCCAGAGCATGACAAAACAATGCAGAACTGCTGGGAGCCGCTATCTCTGGTGGCCAAAAGAATTGGCAGCTTCTTGCTCCAAGGATCATGGAGGGCTGCTAAAACAAACAGTTGATAGCTGCTGGCATTCAAAACTCAGGACTGTTATAATACTACAAGAGCTACCATTTACCAGTTCATAATTTCTGTATGAACTAAGCAAAAGAACCCTCAGCAGGTATGTGACATATTGGTGGCTGTACAGGGACCCTCCCCTTCAGAGGTCCCTGAAGATGATGAACAGGGAAGGTCATCTACAATGGAAAAGTGACTGAAGAACTTGCCCATGTCTGATTTCCATCCTACATGCAGCTGAAGGCCTATGCTTGTTGGTGACACTTCTCTTAGCTATATACCTCAGCCCCAGTATTTTTTTTTTCTTCCACAAAGTTATCACTTTCGTGTCCTGTTTTTACTCCAGGGTCTTGAAGACAGGCTCTTAAATTTTTCCTCAGACATTTCATAGTTTCAGTGTAGAGATCTTGCACATCTTTCATTAGGTTGCTAGGTATTTGACTGTTTTTTCAGACAGGGTCTTGCTATGTATCCCTGGCTGACATCGAACTCACTGCCATCTTCTTGCTTCAGTCTCTTAAGTGCTAGGATTACAGGCATGTGCCACCAAGCCCGGCTAGGTACGAGCTTTTGATGGCATATTACTGTAAGCGGCAATGTTTTAATTTTTCATTTTCAAATTATTTGAATGAGTGACTTGTGTATTTTGACAAGTCACTTAGTAGTACTTTGTGTGTATAGATTTTACTCATACCTATTAGGTTGTCTGTCTTTTTCCCTAATATATATATATAAAATTTTTTTTTAAAGGCAGAGTCTCACTACATAGTTTGGACTGGCCTTGAACTACGTAGCCCAGGCTGGCCTCGAACTCATAGCAATCCTCCTGCCTCAGTCTACTGAGTGCTGGGATTACAGGTGTGTATCATCATGCCTGACTTCTCCTAATCTTTATATCCTTACTTTTCATGGCTTAATGCAAAAGGGTAGAACTGCCAAACAATGCTGAATATAGGCAGTAATATTTGATGTGCTTAACTTTGATCTCAAGGGCAAAGAATCATATATGTAATGTTACCTCTAAAGTTGTTTTGTGTATTTGTGTGGTGCTGGGGACTATATTTAGGGGCTTGTGCATGCTAGAAAAATGCTGAACCACTAAGCTACATTCCTAGTCCCAACTTTGTTTCTTCTTTTCTTTTTAACCTTCTTATTCTTTGAGACAGGGTTTCAGTAAGGAACCCTGAACCAGGCTGGATGCAGACTTGAAATTCTCCTGCCTCAGCTTCCTAGAGTGCTAGAGTTACAGGCAAATACTATCATGTCCAGGTTCAGGGTTTTGTTTTTTTTTTTTTCTTGTTTTTTATATAGATACTGTTGGCCAAGCATGGTGGCACATGCCTGTAATCCTAGCACTTGGGAGGCTGTAGCAGGAGGAGGACTGTCATGAGTTCAAAGCCAGCTTGGACTATGCAGTGAGTTCAAGGCCAGCCTGAGCTACATAGGTAGACCCTGTATCAAACAAACAAACAAACATATTCTTTATTAAATTATGTAAGTCGGTTTGCCCCATAAGGTATCCTGAGGTTTAGGCCAACAAATGCTGGCATGTTGCCAGTTTCCCCCCCGCAGTGGGGGAAGCCACTGCCAGGTCTATACTTGGTGACCTTCCTGGTAGTTGGCTGTGATAGACATTCCTTGTGCTGGCTAATACTCACTTCTAAAATCTCTCTGCCTCCTTAAATTAGGTTAGAACAAGGCAAGTTCAAGTTAGGATAATGCCAACAGTGGGCATGTCTGGAAGCTTTTTGATTCCTGGGAACAGTAAAATCAACTATTTTCTCACTGTGCTAGACACAGACACCTGGACAGTGGCCCATTGGGGCTCTGCCGACCTCAGGATTTCCAGACTGGAACCAAATCACAGCTGCAAGAGAAGGAAAGCTGGTCTAGACACTGTAGGTTTTGAGCACCAGTCATGACCTAGGGTGATGAAAGCTGCAGAGCAAGCCCAGTGAGAGGGTGGACACCAGGCAGAGGCTTCTGACCCAAGGACTCCTCCGGTGAAAGGTTAGAGTAGGCGTGGGCTGGCCTAGCATGTGTGCTTCGTCTGTCGGGACGCCTGCAGGAGTAGGAGCAGTAGCAGTGCTGGATGTGGGGACTCCCTACTGCTGACCACTGGCGAGTCACAGGATCACAGGTGTGCAGCCACCCTGCTTAGCTCATAGCCCTGTGCCTTATTTTTAGATCTGTGACTCAGAGGCCTTGTCCAGCTCTGAGGCTGTGGAGAGAGAAATCTCTGTTCAGGGGTCGGCTCTGGTGGATAGTAGGGGTTTGCTTGTTTCTCTATGATCACATCTGTATCAGGCCATAGTTGCAGTGACACTCTTTCTAGGAGGACGCAATCTCTTGCGGCCTCCCATGTTAGGTGCTTTCTGTAAGACATGATGTAATTTTGTTTGTCTGTGGAGTACTAGAGATTGAACACAGTGCTTTCATACTGAACTGTATCTCTAGCTCCCTCATTTTTTTCTTTTTTTAAATAGGGTCTCAATAAATTGCCCAGACTGGGTTTGAATTTGCAATCCTCCTGCCTCAGCCTCTCAAGTGCGCTGGGATCACGGGCATGAACCATCACGCCTGACTGATATGTGATATAATTTGACAATCAGAATGTGTGTTCCCAAATATTCATTCTAGCCACTACACAGGAAATGAAATGGAAGGAGGTAGTACAGATGGAAGATGACTAACAAGAACGTTACTGCAGTAGTCCAGCAGAGTCAAAATGCTCTCAACTACGGTGGAAGCAGATGGAGTTTCAGGTTCAATATACTAAGTCAAGCACAAAGGTTTACTTTTTTTAAAACTGCATCCAAATGTCAGTAAGTGAGTAAAATGAAATTTATGAATAGAATCGAGCAGGGAGGAATCTGAGACCTGAGGTATTTAACAACTTTCTACACCAACAAAAGCAATGGAAAGGACGGTGATCAAGAAGAGTAGTGCACAGGGGGGTGCTGCCACTTGGGCCATGCTGGAGGCACTAACGTGCAGGAGTGACCCCTGCCGGGACCTCTGAAAGGCTTTAGAGTGCTGTTGTGCCTGGTCCAGGAGAGCGCAAGAGAGAAAAGGGGACACAAACACAGGAGAAACATCAGAGGATGTATAGTGAAAAATTCTTTCTTAGGCCTGCAAATGTTTTGCAATTAGCAACATACTACTATGAAAAACAAGGCAGCCTAGACTTCCTAGATGTCTGGGAGATCAGGAGAAACTGACATCTTAGAGCAAAGCCACCTGGAATTCAGGGATCTCAAAGATAAAGATCTCTACCTTAAGGCAAAAACAGCTAGCTCTCACATACACAGCTCGGGGCAAGCAAGAACCCTCATATACTTGTATTAGGTCTACTACAGGAAAAAGGTCAAGAAAATAGGATAAGGGACAAAAAACTAAGACACACCAAGCACTGAATTGACAGCTCTTGTACTTGAGCAACTGGGAGGTCTAGTGAAAGGACAAGGAATATGGTGTCGAAAAAATTAAAACAAGCTGGGTATGGCGACGTCTACCTGTAATTTCAGCTCTCAGAAGTTGAGGCTGAAAGATAGTTTAAGCCTAGCCTGAGCTAATCAGCAAGATCCTGCCTTAAAAAACAAAAACTACCCCCCCTCCAAATCAGACGGGCATGGTGTCTGAGGCCAGTCTGGGCTACACAGTGAACTTAAGGCCAGCCTGAACTACACAGTGGAGACCTTGTCTCAAAAGCAAATATAAAAGCAAAAACAAAAACAAAAGAGATTCTCAAAACCACCCACCTCCGTCAATAAAGCTCCTCAAATCATGAACACCTCCAAAACAAACTAGCTCATTAAATAAATCAGAAGAGCCTACCTAGCATAACATTAGGGTCAAAAAAATTCCACAAAAAAACCCACACTTGAAAGAACTCATTATAAAATATCTTGATTGCCAGGCTTCTAGCACAGGACTGTAATCCCAGCACTCTGGGAGGCTGAGGCAGGTAAATGGTTAAGTTCGAACCCTGCCTGGCAATTTATCTGAGTGTGGATGACAGGTGAGTACCACCATGCCCGGGTAAGAAAGGTTTTTTTATTTTATAGTTAAATCAGAAACAGGAAAAACATGTGACAGAGACCTTACTAGGATCTGGTCCTTTACATAGACTTTCTTGGAAAGTATGTACAGGAGAATTACCGTAAACATGGAAACCAAAGGTATGTCCAGGAAGCAGTGACTCAAACCCTGAAGAGTAATGAAGAGAAATCCTTCTCATTTGTTGAAGAACTTTGAGAGCTACTTGTTTGGATTTCAGCAGGATGGCAGAATGTTACAGAACGGTGGTGGTGAACCTGTGACACGCGTGCTGCAGTGTGCTGTTTGTATCACTGAAAGTTCTGATATTGTTTTTCTTTTAATATAGGAGTTTTTTTTTCTAAATTAAAACCTCAGTATTCAGGTTTAACTGCAGTGTGCGTACTTTGTGATGAACAAGTGGGTTGTAGTTTGGGCACTTGGTCTCTAAGAGGTTCGCCATCACTGTTACAGAACAATCTTTTGGAAGAAGGGAGACTTAAAAAAAAAAAAGAAAAAGGGAGACTTCACAAATGAGATAAAAATTTATAGTGTGGGGTTGGGGATGTAGCTCAGTGTAGAGTGCTTGTCTAGCATGCCTGAGGTCCTGGGTTCAATCCCCGGCACTCATAATGTGGCTGAGCTCTTAGGAAAACATTAGGACAAGGCAGTAAATACAAGCTAGAGTGAGCAGATTAGAAAACCACAAGGGCTGTGTAGCTCAGTGGTACACTGTATGACTAGTGTACACAGAAGGCCCAAGGATTGATTCCCAGGATCAAAAAGGGGGAAAAAATTGAGAAAAGAGGTCCAAAGAAGTAGTCTAAATTACACTGAAAAGTCAGTTCAGTAGGGCCAGTTCAGATACAGCTCAGTGGCACAAGTGCCTGCCTGGCAAGCACAAGGTACTGAGCTCAATTCCCAGTTCCCGCCAAAGTCAGTTCAGTAAGCACAGAATGAAATATTCTAACTAGCATCAAATATGCAAGGAGGAGGAGCATGTAAAGCACTTGAAGCAATTTTTACCACTGGTTTCTAGTTCTGTTTAGAATATGTGACCAGACTACTTGCTGAGTACAGAGGTGATTACAGAAATATGCTTGTTTCATTAGTGACATCAAGGGCCCAGCGGAGGGCAGTAATTAGAATTTCAGTGGTACTAATCAGCTCAGCTACGATTCTCTTCCGTAGGATGCAACTTTCTGAGTGAATACAGTGACCATGTGGATGAGTGGATACTTTGGAGTCAAACTTCTCTAGGAAGGAGCATAAGCAGCTCCGAGGAGCAAGGGAGTTTAGGGTATTTGCGAGATAAATGAGGAGTCATAGGGTTGAGGCCGGCTGGAGATGGAGGTGGGGAAAGCACAAAGAAGGGAGTTCATGCATGCAGACAAAGTGAAAGATCCCAGACCTGGCGTTCTATACTAGATTAAGGACAGTTACTAAGCAAAGGTTAGGTTGCTGTTGTTTTCCTTGTCTACCAAGCCAGCTGAAAGACCAAAGCATGGGATTGCTAAATCTGCAATTCAGAGGCATTGCGGTCAAGATTGATGGTTTTGTGTCCATAGCTTTGGGTCAAAGGGGAGAGAGAAAGATCACCAAATAAGGGTGTGAGACATTGTGCAGAAGAGTTAACACAGCAGGTCTAACTTTTACCTTTCGTAAGGCCTGTTACAAGTTTGTCTCTTGCCTGCCACCAGGAAAGTTTCCACTGTTCCCAGAACTGATGAGTGAACCCACTGTATCTAAGCTGTGTGTACAGTGTGGTTTACTTCTGAGAGTGTGTGATTCTGACATGTGCCAGGCAGAAGTTGCCTCCATAAGCAGCTCCCAGTGAAAACCCTGGGGCACTGGTCGAGGGCACCCCACACACTGTTACAACTCGCTGCCGGGGGTATGAAGTGCACCTGTGAGGCTCCACTCTCTAAGTCCCTTCTGAAAGTCTGAGTCTGGTTTCCTCAACTATGCCTATGCATCTTTTCCTCTGCTTTGCAGCCTTTCCCTGTCATACAGCAGGGCCATGAGTATGATCACCTGAGAGATGCCCAACATAGATGGAGACTTCACACACAAGCTGAAGATATCCTGAAGGTAGAGGGGCAGAGAAAGAGGTACCGTATTTTCCAAGATGAGGGTAGTAATCACATTATTAGTGGTCATAAGCAAGAGAATGAGGATCACATGTGTCTCAGTGGAGTAGGGTTTTTACCGAGAAGAGGAAGCAAGGACATCACATTCATACCCTAAACATAAAGTAACAAACTTCAAGAGAATAAAACAGTCCTAACAGCTGAACGAGAAACATTTTTTTCACAATAGAACACACACACCCAATGGTATTAGCATGGTGAGCTCTAGATAGGATTGCAAAGTATATTTTTTCTTTTTTTTTTTTTGAGACGGGGTCTTGCTATGTAGTTCGACCTGGCCTTAAACAAACCATACCTGGGTTGCAAAGTACATTTTTCTTTAAAGAAAATTCTTAACACAAAAAACTGCCGGGCATGGTGGCACATGCCTGTAATCCCAGCACTCAGGAGGCTGAGGCAGGACTGCCTTGGCTACAAAGTTCAAGGCCAGCCTTGGCTACAAAGTAAGTTCAAGGCCAGCTTGAACTGCATAGTGAAACCACCTCAAAAAGACAAAAACTAAACAAACCAAACCGAAAACTTATATATTCCTCACATCATTTTTGCATAGTATTACTTTTCCAGTTTTTAAAAAATTGATGTTTGCCATACATAATGATTACATTTATCACAGGGAATTTGTAGCTGGGCACGGTGGCGCATACCTGTAATCCCAGCACTCCTGAGGCAGGATTGCGGTAAATTCGAGGCCACTCAGCTACATAAGTGAGTTCAAGACCAGCCTGAACTGCATAGTGACTCCCTATCTCAAACCAAACCAAACCAAAAATCATAGGGAATTTGCACCTGCACATAATAGCTCTAAATTCTTTTTCTCTTATACTGTACTAGTTTTATGATAGAGAAGAAAATCTATACTTAGCTCTCCTTTATAAACTGCAGGTTGCAGTGCTCTGCAGACTCCCTTGGGAATAAAGAAAGGTTATTAAATACCACTGGGGAATGCAGTAAGGGAGAACCATCTCCCAACTAACCCAGAAAGAGAAAATTTATGAAATGCTTTCAGTATAAGCCAAATCCTGAACTGCAGGGTTGGGATGTGCATTCTCCTCAACAGGCCCGTGTGAGGCTGGCACCTGAGGATTATCTGGATGAGTACCAGGATTACAGCCATATAATCCAGACACCTAGTAAACATGTTTCTGTCCTCCAGTAACTGTAAAAACCATTCACTGCAACTTACTATAATCTTGCCAGGGCCTGGGGTTCTCACCATCCCTCAGGATTGGCGTATCTTACTCTCACTTTGTCAAGTCTGGAAGAGAAGGCAAGGCTTTCTGGGCCATGTGCTCTTGTGCTGGCTGCTCTCAGTTGTTTCTGTGCCACTAAACCATGAGTGACTATGAGTCACTCTAAGAAAGCCTTATTATTGAAATGAAATATGCTCTGGCCTCACAGAGCTGCTTTGTTTCCCTATAAACCACATGGGCATCAGTATATTTTAAAGCATTTCTTTAAAGTCAGTATTCATTATGACCTGGAATTACTCAGGTCTACTTTGGTGTGTTTATGACTTAAACCTGAAAATATTTTTATCCGTCAGCCAAGTTCATTAAATATGAATTGAGCCAGAATTTGAAGGATCCATGCCACTGGCTCACATCACAGCATTATCATGGTGAACAGAAACCACATTAGATTCATACTCCTACACCTCATGCTTTAGGAGCCAGGTTTTATTTTATGTCTTTTTGAGACAGGGTCTTGTTATGCAGTTCAGGCTGACCTTCAGCTCACTTTGTAGCCCAGGCTGGTCTTAAACTTGCAATGATCCTCCTGCCTCCGCCTCCTGAGTGCTAGGATTACAGGAGTGTGCCAGCATGCCCAGCTGGAGCCAGATTTTTACATGCCTCCAAAGCACAAACCTTTTTTTTTCTGAGATGGGGTCTCCCTATGTAGTTTAAGTTGGCCTTGAACTCACTATGGAGCCTAGGCTGGCCTTGAACTGATCCTCTTGCCTCAGCCACCTGAGTGCTGGGATTACAGGTGTGCACCACCACACCCGACCAACCTACTTTTCTTAACACTGGGTCTGATAAACAAGAGAGAACCTTTCCAGCACTCCTCAGAAGGCTCGCCTGTTCCCATAGCAGTGTCTGAGCTTTGCACCTCTCGTTTTCTAGTGCTCGCACCAGCAGCTGGCTGCCTGGCCTCAGCTGCTGAAAGCTCCCTCCCTCCATCTAGCTGACCCTTACTGAGATGACATCTCCAAATTGTCCCCAGGTCTCCATTTTGGGAGAAGCCAACACAAAAACCTATTTAATGTCATCAGATTCGGAAATTAATGGTCCTACCTTACATTCATCTGGAAATCTGATTCCAATTTTACCAATATTTGCCATCATTTTTGTTTTGTTTTTTTGGAGATGGGGACTCATCACGTAGCCCACGATGGTCTTGAATCAACAGTCCTACTGCCTCAGCCTCCCAAGTGCTGGGAATATTGACATGCACAATCATGCCTGGATGGCTTCACCATCTTTTAAAAGTTGTAATAGTAAACTATAAGCTGGTGACATCTGAACTCCTATAGGAAAATACCATTCACCTTGATTACTTTATTCTGTGATTTTTCACCTTTACAGTTTAAATCAGCTTAATATCTGAGCAGGGCAAGAGGAGTCACATTGAATTCAGGCATGCTGGATCTGAAGAGTGAAAGCTGAACCCTTTTTAGGAAAAGGTCAGACTGCTTCTCAGCTTATGCTGTGAACACAGGAGCCCCACAGAAGCTTCTCTAACAGCAGAAAACCCAGAGTAAGTCATATAAATAGACAAGAAACAACATACACGCATAGGCTCTATACTGGGAATAAAAAGTCTCAGTACTCAAAAGCAGTCAGGCCCTGAAGGAAACTTGAGTCTCAACCTCTGCATCTCCCCCTTCTAGTCACTTCCCTTTCTTTATGCTGCAGATACAGCCTGTATTTTGGATGTGGAAAATAAGATATTCCCACAGTGGAAATTCTACCAAGGCTTTCAAAGGTGGGGGTTGATTAGATAAGCCACCTGTGATACTGTGTAACTGTCTCTTCAAACACGCATATCTGTGAGACTAATACCTCACAGCACTACTGGAGAGACTGAAAAAAAGACAGATTCCTAGGCCCCAGCGGAGAACTTTCAGAATTACTGAGTGTTGGGCATGGGAACCTGTATTTTACAAATGCTCCTCAGGGCTAGGAGTGGTGGTTGCATGCCTATAATCCCAACACTCTGGGAGGCTGAGACATTATAAATTCAAAATGAGCCTGAACAATTTGTCTAAAAGTAAAAAATGCTGGAGATATTAGTCATCGTGAAGGCCATGGGTTTAATCCCCAGTACAAGGGTTACAGAGCTCCTAGATTCTGATCAAAGATTTGGAAACCAGGCCAGGTGTGGAGGCACATGCCTGTAATCCCAGCACTTGGGAGGCTGAGGCTGGATGATCATTGCAAGTTTGAGGCCAGCCTGGGCTCAAGGCCAGCTGAGCTGCATAAGACCCTGTCTCAAAAAGA
>RJWT010023930.1:0-16653 GCA_004365215.1 Cuniculus paca | reverse complement strand
CCGGGAGTGGCCAGCATCAGACGGACATCCTGCCACTTTGTGTCCCCGCCTGTCTGCCGGGGGCCCGTGAATCTGGACCAGCAGGACCTCAGAGTCCGGGACCCGGACTGGCGGTCTGCAGCTGAGGTCGTCCTCACTCGGGCTGGAGGCGACTGGACGACATTCGGGCTCCGAATGGGGTTGGATTGGAAGGGCTCTGGCCCTGTTTTGTTTCCG
This sequence comes from Cuniculus paca, assembly GCA_004365215.1. Classification (NCBI taxonomy): domain Eukaryota; kingdom Metazoa; phylum Chordata; class Mammalia; order Rodentia; family Cuniculidae; genus Cuniculus; species Cuniculus paca. The sequence continues at coordinate 16,437 of RJWT010023930.1, read as the reverse complement.
TGACGAGCCTAGTGTCTGTGGGGAGGGGGTTGGAGACGGTACGGGTTGGAAGAAAGGTTCCGGGTTGTGTGGGAACGGAGCCGGGTGATGTAGTGTGGTCAGTCAGATTTGCCATGGGAGGAGAGCGGACTGTGTTCGGTTTTCAGTGCCCAGTTGGGTGTACTGTACTGGAAGACAAACTTGGGTGTGAAACAAAGGATTCTCTGAGAGTCAAACTTAGATGTCTGCGTCCATAGCAAAGAAAGATGAATGGGATAGAAGTAGTGAATTCTGACCCTGTGAATTATACAACCGAATTTCTGGTCCCTGGAAAATAGAGTGGTATTGGATGGATACCATTTCAACCTGCAGATCTTCATTCAAACTTTTGTGTGCAAATCGCAGGTGGTGAAGTTAACTTTTTTTTCCCTTTTGATGTGAAACAAGTTGTTTTAATCAGTATAGAATCTTAGTATTTTCCTACTACCTACCAGTATACAAGTTTACCTAGGTTGGGTGGATTTTGAGGTGTGGCTCTGATGTTTGTCTATCCTTTCTCTTTGTTTTGTTTTTGTTTTTTTGCTGATTTTAGAAAGAATCTACAATTACAGAATTCAGTTTGTCCCAGTGTTTTTGGTCACCTGTTAAGCTTTTAATTACGCTACCTTTTTTTGTGGAAAAAAATACGACTTTTTACTGAAAGAACTTGTAACCCGACTTCTTTCTAATGATGTTCTTATTTGGAGTCAGGAGATGTATAATTACTGGGTTTCTAAAATTTAGAAGGATGTGTTAGTCACGTTTTTTATTTTCTATAGTATTTGTATTTTAGCATCTTGGGGTCCCACCAGGCCAGGAAGAAACTGCCCCTCCTAGAGCTAGCGAATAAACAACTCACCTGTGAGTTGCCTTTCATATTCGAACCCACTAATCCAGAGTTCCAGTCCACAAGCACACCTGTCCTTTTTTTCTTTATTCAAGATCAGAAGTGATTGGGCGCATTCAGGGTTGTATAGCCATGTACTCTTTTTTTCTTCAGTTCTAGGGGTTGAGCCCAGGGCCTTCTTCACACTGGACTAGATCCCCAGCCCTTTTATTTTTTATTTGGAGACCAGATCTTGCTAAATCACTAAGTTGCTATCTCTCCTACAGTACTGACCTAAATCAACAGAAGGCCAGTCCTGTTGCCCCCACAGCCTACTGAAACTTTACACAAACTAACCAGCTCTAAGCTGTTTGCCCTGCCCTGCTTTTCCTGCAGAAACCCCAAGAAATGCTGAGGCTTGGTAAAAGAAAATTCTCAGACATAAAGGGAGTTAGTTACCAAAAAAGACTGTTTGTACTGAAACTTTGACTTAAATCCTAGTGAACATACCTCCAAGACCAGTGTACTCTGCTCATGTATAAACTTTCTGGACTGTTAACCCCATCCAGCCCAGAAGTAGCACTTACTTCATAGGGACTTCCTTTGTATTCCAAAGACCCCCCACAATCACCCCCTGTAAATCTTGCTTCTGTTATCAGTAGCCAATTTGCATTCAGTGTAAACAGTTTATGCCTTCCTTTCTCAAATTCTGCTTATTAAAAAATACTTGTGGTGCACACTTGTAATCCCAGTGATATGGGGGAAATAATGTAACTCCCAACCTGCTAGATGTCAGATATGCTGAGTTTGTGTTCCCCAGAATCAAAGAATGAATTCTAAGGAACAACAGAAGTTAAGAATAGGAAACATTTATTGAGAGAGATGGCTCCTAAGAGACAAGAGGGACCCACAAGTGGGTTGCCAACCACCATCTTCTCAAAGGAAGTTTTATAGAATAAAATTATGTGGTGAGTACAAAATCATGAGGTGGGTACAGCATGGGTCAAAACTGTGATTAACCAATAAATTTACAAGTATAACCACTGGAGTAATATTGATCCAGTGGAGAAGCCGGTCACGTGGCAAGTGTACATGGAAAGAACAAGGACCTTTTTAGGAAGAGATGGATCAGGGGATCCTGGTCACCCACCTGAGTGATTGATGGCTAGCAAGACTTTATTGGACCAGGTGATACCAGTTATAGCATAATCTTCAATTTATTGCTTCTCCCTAGGGGAAGCATGTAGGCCTGGTCATTCCTTCTTTATCTTGAGGCCTGGCCTTCAACAGATGCACCTCCCACTACAGTTGTAATGTATTCTGGTCCTCTGCACTGACTCCCTTGAGGGCCTACCCCTTTCTGACTGCCTGTAATATCCCTGCCTAACTTAGCTGTCTATGATAACAGCACTAGGGAGGCTGAGACAGTGGAACCACTGTGAGTTCGAGGCCAGATTGGGTTACATAGTGAGTTCAAGACTAGCCTGGATTACATAGGGAGACTGTCTAAAAAAATTAAAAAATTTACAAAAGCTCTTCACCCTGGTCAGGTGACAGACATTTTTCCAACTGGTCTTGCTGTTGATAGTTTGCAAAAACTTGTCCCAGGATGTGGTCTTTTTTTCTGGCTAGCCTTAGTAATGACTCGATAAACCCATTTATTTCAAAGGTCTCAAGAGTCTTGGTTTAACAGGTCTATGCCAAACCCTCACTCCTTTGCGCCACTTGTTACTTCTCTCTGTGGTCCTGTATGGTGCTGTATGCCTCTCCTTTCTAGGGGACTTGTGAGTCATATTAAACTTTTCTTTCTTTTTTAAAAATTTATTTTGAGATAGAGTCTTGCTGTGTAGTCCAAACTGGCTTTGAATTCACTGTGTAACCTGGCTAACCTTGAAGTTATTGTGATCCTCCTGCCTTAGCCTCCCAAGTGCTTGGATTACACTCTCAGCCACCACCCCCCAAGTTCCCAACTTTTCTTTTGATGTTATTCATCTCCATGTTGCCACTCTGTCATCTTTATAAGTTAACAACTGGTCACAAATCAGTTTAGCCCAAATTTCTTTAAACTTTGAATTGAGATAACAAGGTATAAATATTCGCTAGGGAGGAAATACTATGGAAAGAATCTCAGCTTTGGAGTTAAACAGATTTATTCAAACCCCAATTTATTTACGTCTTGACGCCAGGCTTTGCCTCTCTAGTTGGTGCTATTAGACAAGTTGCATAGTTTATCTTGCTCTCTTTCCTTCTCTGTAAAATATAGAAAATTGTATTTCCCTAACAATGTTTGTAAAGGATTTTAAAATTAATCCTTTCTGTATCAGTCAACTTTCTTGTTGCTGGACACAATACTCAACACATACATTTTAAAGGAGGAGAGCTTTAATTTGACTCACAGTTTAGTGTTTAGTCCATCGCCTGCCAGCTCCAAGACACAGTCATCATGGTGAAAGGGCATGGTAGAAGAAAACTTTTGATATCATGGCAGCCGGGAGAGAAAAGGGAGGAAAAGGGAGGAGCCAAGGACAAGAATATAAGCTTCCAGATCACACACCAATGACCCACCTTTTTGGCCAGGCCCCACTTCCTAACAGCATATTTAGCTATGATTTTTTCAGTGGATCAATCCACTGATGAGTACAGCACCCCCATGACCCAATCATCTTCCTAAAGCCCCCCCTCTAAACACATGTGACTTTTGGAAGGCATTCTAATCTAAATAACACTACTTTTCCCTTCAATGCAGATGTATATCCAACTGCTTCCTACACATCTTCATTTGAGTAACTGGCATCTAAAATGTTAGCATATTTAATCTGATTTTTTGGCCCTACCTCAAATTTATTTTCAAAAAAAAAATTTATTCTCCAATACTCTTCTATAAGCACTATACCTGGCAACACTGTTTACCCAATTTGCTCAGGCCCAAACATCTTACAGTAATTCTCAGGTTTTTTTGTTCGGTACCTTTCCCATAATTTATCTGCCTTTAAATTCATTTAGAATCTGTTACTTACCAACCGCTGCTACCTGAGTAGGCGAAAGGACTGCCAAGTGAGGCTTTTATTGAGACCTTTACTGCCGCACAGGCTGGTGGCACTGAGGGGAGCCCTTTTGCACTGATCCAAGGAGCATGAGGAACACCTCTCAAATAGAGAAAGGATGGGCCTGCCTGAAATGGATAATCTCCTGTGTGTCTGGGCCTATTTTGGGACTTTCTGAGTAGTGACAGGGGGTGGGGTTATCTGAGTTAAGTCTATGTCAAGTCTTCTGCAGCCAAAGCAGGTTTCTCTCAGAGCAGTGGTAGAGTGTCAAAGGCAGCCTCCACTGTTGTGACAGCTCCTGCATTTCCCTGGAAATGGTGGGTCTGAAGTCAAGATTGCTGAGGTTTCAGGAATTCTCCAGGAGGTATAGCAGTGTTGATCATTGACCACTGAGGTTTAGGGATTTATGAGATGATGGCAGCAGCCCGTCCCTACCCAATCTTTGCCCTGCCAGGGGTGGTCCTCCCCTCCTCTTCAGAGTTGGCAGCAGTGGACTGGAGCAGGGGAGGAGCACTGCAACTGTCAGCCAAACTGGGTTTCCTGTCAAGGCTGCAGGAGCCAAAGGGACATGGTGGCCTGGAGGGCAGCTGCCCTCCAGGTGCTGGAGCTGGCTCATCCTGGATCAGTGAGAGGGAGGGACAGCAAACTGTCAGTGAGATCACCCTGCTGGCTATCAGAGGGAAAAGGGAAGGGTCAGGTCTGGTTTTTCCATCTCACTCTCACAGTATTAAGTTCTGACATTGCTCCTTGGGCAGACACAGCTTTCGGAATGCCTGCAGTGGCCCTGTAATGACATAGTTTGGATAGAGCTCTCCTATCCTCTGACCACACACAGTTGTTAAATTAATTGTTGGTTGAGTAGTCAATCGGTTTTAAACGTTGTCCGTGTAAGTCTGGCACAGAGGCTCATACCTATAATTCAATACTCTGGGAGGCTGAGACAGGAGGATTGCAAGTTTGAGCCTAGCCTGGGCAACTTAGTAATTTAGCAAGAGCCTGTCTCACAAAAACAAAAATGGGCTGGAGATGTAGCACCATGTGGATGCCCTGGGTTCAATCCCAGTACTGCATAACAAACACCTGTCCAGTGGAACAAATTCCTTTACAAATTAACCCAATAAAATTGTGGCTTAGTTTGAAACAATGGTTTCTGAGGTTCCTTTTTGATATTTGGTTTGATCCCAAAAGGGCTCTTCCCAATGGTCTCATTTCTTGGTTTTCCCTGGCAAGCTAGTTAGCTGATGATAAACTGTATTTCCATTAAATTATTTAATCTCCCTATTACCTTTAAATGTCTGTAGACTTGACCTTCATACTTCATTGTAAAGCAGAAACTGGAGAAAACAGATTATTCTCTTTTCCCAGGCTTGAGCAGTTCCCCCTCAAATTCCTTTCCTCCCCCGTAGCTGCTGATTCCAGCTCTGTTACAGATAGTATTAACAGATAAATTACTGTAAACAGAGTCCTGAGGCATCCTGTTCCCACCAGGATCTGTTTTCCTTCAAAGCTGACCTCTCCTCTGTTCCTGATAAGATTAACTGTGGTCCTGAAGAAAGAGTCCTGTAACTCCCCATGGCATTGGCAACATCCAGTTTTATGAAATCCTCGTGTCCCCCAAGGTTCCAAGGCTCTAAGTTACAAAATGGTCACTACATGAATAACTGGCTTTGTAACCTCACCTGTTACACTGTTTAGTTCATGCCACTAAACAGGCCAGCCTCTGGCCACATGTATAGCACCTGGAGCCTTTCCTATGTTAGATGCTCAGTCTTTTCGACAGAAATCCAACTGACTCAGGGGCACCTAATAAATCCTCCTGTTTCTCAGTGGTCTCTCCCACCTCTTAAAATTCTGCAACAATTACAAATGGAGTCACTTCTTTGGGAGGGGATTTGAAACCATCTGTTTTATTCCCTGCTTCTTTCCACAGGCAAAATCTCTGAGTCAGGGCTGTATTCCTAACAGGACATATGTAAGTTTGAACTTTTTAGTCAAATCATGCAATCAAGATCTATATCTAGTCTCAACTAGAGTTTTTAAAATCCTATATTAGTCCTAACCAAATCATTATCTAGGACTAGGACCCAGGCATGGTGAAACTTTTCCATGGGCTTATGATACATATGCTTGATTAAGAAATCTGCACCAGGCTGGCATGGTGGCACACGCCTGTAATCCCAGCACTTGGGCGGCTAAGGTAGGAGGATCGCTGCGAGTTCAAGGCCTGCCTGGGCTACAAAGTAAGTTCAAGGTCTGCCTGAACTACAGAGCAAGACCTTGTCTCAAAAAAAAAAAAATCTGCACCAGAGGAACTAAATGTTAGTCCTAAGATATGTGTACTTGTGCTACAGCAAGCAGAAACACTGAAACGACACCCAGGATTTGGAGGCAGTGAACAGCTTTATTTTACACCAGTGGTCCTGGCTAGGATTTGTCCTTAACAAAGCCAAGCACCCAGTGCTTATGGACCAGTACTTTTATATGATGCATAAGCAGGAGATACAAAAGTAAGAGAGAACAGCCTGGCATTTCTCTGATTACCTAGTAGGGTGAGATCGTTGGTTACAAGACTAGATTAATGCACAGTCAAACATCCTGCATGTTTGGTTACACTCTCATGGTTACAGGGGTCAAGAAAGTGATTACAGAGCCATGAAGCAGTTACAGAGCTAGACAGTTTCAAAAAGAACCAAGTTTTTAAAAGAACAGTTTTTCTGGTACATTTTTTACTTGTAAATTTTTTATGAGCAGGTTACCCATACTGCCTCTAACCTAGCCCTTTTAAAATGTGCATTTCTCTGCCAGATGTGTGGTTCAAATACTTGGGAGGCTGAGGCAGGGGGACTGCCAGGAGTCTGAGGCTAGTGAGTTCAAGGCCAGCCTAAACTGCTTAGTGAGACCTTGTCTCAAAAAAAAGCATTTCTTCTTATTTTCTTAAAGTATACTATGTGTATAACTTTGTCAAAAATGGAACTATTATTATTGTGTGATTTTTATGGTGCCCATCATAATCATAACTTTTTTCTCTTTCAGGTGAAGATGAGTTCTTCAGTAAGAAGAAAAGGCAAACCAGGCAAAGGAAGTGGTAAAGGATCTTCTAGAGGAGGAAAAGGAAGCAGGACTCATATTAATAAATCTCACGGGGCTGGCAGTGGTGGCAGTGGTGGCAGTGGTGGTGGCACTAGAAAGGCTTCGAGTAGAATTTGGGATGATGGAGATGACTTTTGTATCTTTGGTGAATCAAGGCGATCATCCAGGTCATTATACTTTTTAATGTTCAAATATGGAAATGGTTTCTAACATATGGGATAACGGATGGCTGAGGAGGGGGAAAGTCAAGTAATTCTGGTTAACTGTTCTTATTTTATAACCTGACTATCCTCCTCTTTGTAATATTTTCTAAAGGTATGATGGTAAATCAGAGCCTTTTTTTTCTTTTTTGTAGGTTGAAATCTGAAGTTGATTTTAAATTTCACATCACACTGAATTGAGTGTAATACTGCTATTGATCCCAGTGTTACTAGGAAAGTAAATACTGGAACAGATAAGAGCAGTGAAAATTGTTTTAAGTATTCTCTGGACATCATAGATCAATGTTAAAATCAAAGAATCCAAAATGCAAGCTAGCGCCATACTCTTTCTAGCTGATGAATTACATGTTTTACAGCCAGATCAGCCCTGACTTGACAATATTTCATGTGGTGACCCATAACAGGGGTCATAACATCTTTCTCGCATGTCAGTTTTTAACCTGTAATGGACTATGCACATTCTGGTAATTCCAGTGAGTACTTAATGAAAGTAGATTTTACTAGTGCATGTTATGCAGCATAAATACAAAATTCCTATTGTCTCTTCAAAGTGCATTGTGAGTTGTTTATGGTAATTTTTAGAGTTAGGGAGACTATAAAGCTATATATATAGATATATATATATAAATACAACATATTAATGGGACTTAATTCTCAACTAAATATTAGTTGGAAGAGAGAGTAAGTCAGTGCCAGGGTTTGCTTGGCATCATACGTGCTTTTTACTTAAATGAATTTAGTGTATGCATTCAGAAAAAGACAAATAAGTAGCACGTAGGTAGTATAAACGTACCGTTAAATGAATCTGAGCTGTAGTGAGCAAAATACAGAAAGAAGAATCGGTTAGTCCCTTGGCCAGACTGAGTTTCTAAGCGTTTCTTGTAGTTTGAGTCTCTTACTGCCCTGAGAATGTGATTGTAGGATTTAAGTATATATTCTTCATATATGGTCCCCAGAATAACCAAATACTTCATCAGGTATTCAACTACACAATCTACATTTTTTGAAATTTGCAAATAAAAATGGTCGTTTTGGACATATCAAGAGATAATATCTGTCTCATACTTGACAGCAGTTAAGGAGTCTTTCAGAGCAATTTAAAACTATGTTTTTGCCTTAACGGTGATTTAAGATTTAACTTCTGAGTTAACTACAGCTCTGTTGTTTTTCAGAACAGTCATTATAGGTTATTAGAACCTTAAATTTCAATTCAGTTAGCAGATATTTAGTGAGTACCAAGCACTCTTTTGGGAACTAAAATTACATTAATGCATAAAATATTGTTATCTTCATAAAAGAATATGTGAGGTAAAAGGATCATAAATAATGTATCAGGTAGTAAGCACTGTGGAGAAAAATAAGGGAGGGTAAAATATATGTAAAATACCAGAACAGAGTTGCTATTTTATGTAAAACTTCTCTAAAAAGATGTCCTCTGATCAAGGACGACACAAACATACACGAAGCCACCTGAGGGAAGAGGGCAGAGGGAGCTGTGAGTATAGAGTCTTTAGGCAGGGATGTGTTGGAAGGCTTAGAAAAGGCAGAGAAGCCACCCAGTGAGAGTGGACCAGAAGGAGAGCAGTGGTTCAGTTAGATCACAGAGACTGTGTGCACCATTGAACTTTTGCTTTGAATAAGACAGAAAGCCATGGAGGCTTTGAGGCAATGATGTGTGACATTATCAGGCCGTGTGCCACAGCTGTAGCCGTGCTTTCATGTGAACAGGATGACAGTGTCCCCCGCAGTCCCACAGCAGTACGCATGGTGCGGCCAGATGAGGGTGGACTGGATTTTACCTCTTACTGACCTTTTCTTCTCCCACCCCAGTCAGGGGACTTTATGCAGCGTAGAATCTGTCCAGCCACACTTGGTAACCTTGACTTAGTTGGGCAGTAGTTGGGCTGTGTGGAGATGTTTGGGCAGGGGGGGTTTGTTTGGCTTCCTTTTTGTAAAGATGGTAGATCTTACATAGCATATATAGATGCTGCTGGGAATGATCCAAAGAAAAGAACCGATGATGTACAAAGGGGGATAAGTGAGCCGGGGATAGAGCCGAGAGGCTTGACTGCCACGTACAAGACCCTCAGTTTGATCCCCAGCACTACAGATAAAAGGAAGGAAGCTTGGTTAAGTGCTGGAATGATTTCCATGTGGAAATTAAAGAGATCAGGATGTTGTGTCCAAATAGAGGGATGGACTTTTAAAATCAAAGATGGTTTATCCTTAATAATAAGAAGGAAGGCAAAGTTCAGGGGTATACACATAAGTAGGGTGTGAGATAGGAGCCCCCCCTTTAAAGGATATTGGCTGAATTTCTGTAAGACAACTAGCCTGAACTTTTCAAAATTGTTAGTGTAAAGAAATATGAAGGGGGACTGTTCTAAATTAAAAGAAATTTGAGGGGAAAAAAAGATAACTGAATCTTTAAAAGTCGGATACTCCTGGACATGGTGACACATGCCTGCAATCCCAGCAATCAGGAGGCTGAGGCAGGAGGATTGCTGCAAGTTTGAGCACAGTTTAGGCTATACAGTGAGTTCAAGGCCAGCCTGGACTATTTAATGAGACCCTGTCTCAAAAAACAAAAACAAACAAAAAATTGAACACTCAATCAAAAAACAAATCTATAAAGAAAAACATTGAAGAAATTGGGAAATTTGAATATGAACTGTAATAAAATAATATAATTTTGGCGTCAGTGTAAAATATCTTGAGAGTGATAATGATAATGTATTTATATGAGCATATATCGGTTAATAAGAAGTACATGCTGAGGAATTTAAGGGTGAATATGTTTGCAGCTTACATTCTCATAGGTCAGCAATATAAGTACATATGTGGTGGTACATACATTGGCATGTAATTGTGTGTATATAGAGAAAGAAGTGTGTTTGTGTGTTTGTGTGTGTGTGTGTGTGTGTATAGGCATGCATATGACACATGGCAATTGATGAATCTAGATAAAAGGTGATTGTTTCTGTACTTTAAAAAATTTTTCAAAACAAAAACTTGGAGGAGATGATGGACTTTGGGTTATTCTTTTCAGAAGTTGTACTTTATAATTCCAAATGAAAGAAATTTTAATGAATACTGTTAAACTTTAGAATTCATTTTAAATATTAAAAAGAATTCCTAAAAAAATCTAAATTCCAACAATGAAAGATTAGTGAAATAAATTCAGTGATCTGTATCCACATACAGCCATTGAAAATCATGTTAGAGGTAAGGGTGAGGTTCAGTGGTAGAGCAGGCCTTGCAGCTACAGGCCTGGGTTTGAACCCCAGCACCACAAAACATAAATAATCAAATAAAATTTGTTACAGGAAAATACCTAATTCTAGGGAAACACTGATGCTACTTTGATAAGAAAATAAAGCAAAAATTTTTAAAGTTTATATATGCCTTGTGATTTTAAAAAATGTACATGAGAAGGAATGATGTGTTGTGGGGTAACTTTTGTTTTCCTTTTCTTTACTTTTCTACAGTGAATGTGTATTACTATTTTTATAATCAAGAAACAGTGATAATTTGGGTATTTTAAAAATGTATCCTAATATTCAGAAGTAAGATGGGACATCATTGTTTTCAAATCGTTTACTTAATGTAGAATGAAATAAATACTGTCACGTGTAGTTTCTTTTTTTTAAAAGTCTTGTAGTGCAGAGATAGTTGTCATTAACATTGACAGAGAAGTGCATGTGTGTGCTTTCCAGAGAATTCTCTAGCTTTAGTTCTAGAGTATTAGAGTATTGTCTAGTTAATGCAGCCAGATTTAGAATCTAATCAGGTTTTCTCCCCAGTTGTTACAATATAATGAAGTCTGGTAAATACTGTGAAAAATGGAGAATCTTCACATTTATCGTCATCTTTTGTTAGATATCTTGACATTCCAATTCATGTTGTGAATATTTGGGAACTCTGTGGTAAGTACATAAAAGTTCCAATTACAGGACTGTGTATAACCAGTCATGGTTGCACACACCAGTAATCCCAGCATTTGGGAGTGAGGCAGGAGGATCGTGTGAGGCCAGCCTGAACTGCATGGCAACACCCTGTCTCAAAAAACAAAAAAGATTGTAATTTTATTCTTGTGTACCTTGCAGACCCAGCAGCAGTAGCCTGAACAAAGAGGAGGCGCGCACTAAATGGAAACCCAAGGCCAAAGTGCCACTCCAGACTCTATGTATGACCTCCGAGAATCAAGAAAAAGTAAAGGCTCTTCTGCGAGACCTGCAAGAACAGGATGCTGATGCTGGATCTGAGTAAATGGTCTTATTTGAGTAAATTATGACATGAAGAAAGACATCTCGGCAATATGAGGGCCCCGTGCATCTTTAGAATAGTGTGTCAATACTGATCTTGTGGTCATATAATTAGTTGAAAGTGAGCCAAGAGAAATGCAAGAATAATTATTCAGTCATAGTTTTAGAGTGAGTTTGTTTGGCACCATCCATGAACAGTTACACAGTTTGCTTTTTTAATTTTTTTTTTTTCAGGAAGTGCTAATGTGGATTGAGGTTTGTTTTTTTTTTTTATTGATAACCTTCCAAATAAAACCTTGTAGTGAAAACATGAGTGTTATTCTAAAAGCAATATTGAGTTGATTAGATAAAGTTTTTCTTTAATTTTTAAAAATTTTTGTTACATGTTTGGAGTTCAAAATGACCACGTTCATCATGGGGAGGGGGCACATGTACATAACACATTTTGATTCTTTTTACCTATCCTTTCACTCTGCACCCTCCCTTCTTCCTCCATCTCTTGTTCCTGTCCCATGTGCAAAACATCTGCCTGTTTCCTATTATCTTTTATTTTGCTCTTTAAATTATTTATACTTAGGGTTTGTCATATAAGAGAAACCATGCCACATTTAAGCTCGTGTGTCTGATTTATTTCACTTATCATTATAGTCTCAAAGTACATCCATTTTCCTACAAATGACTCAAATTTATCCTTTTATATGGCAGAGTAGTGCTCCACTGTACATCTGTAAATACTGCATTTTCCTTATCCATTCATCTGTTGAAAGACATAAAGGCTACTGAAGTTCTAAAATTGGATTTCTTATTTCCATTTGCCTCAGTGAAACAGCTTTTACCTTTTTTATTTTCCTGTGTGTGTGACAGAGAAAGAGAGTGAGACAGAGAAAGAAAGAGAGAATAGGGATTGAACCAAGGGCCTTCATGCTAAATTATATCCTCAGCCCTTAAAAATTTTTTTTTGTTTTGAGATTTGGTGTCACTAAGTCACTAAGTAGCCTAGGCTGGGCACAAACTTGTTCTCTTGCCTCAACCTTCTAGAGTGCACACACTACAGGCATACTCTTATTATTTTCAGTTGAAGATAATTCTGTTTGCTAGAATTCATGAATGGTCAGTCATGCACAGATGAATTTCCATCTTATCTCTAAATGTTTATCTGTCTCAGATATAGAAAAAGGAATTGTGCAGTAAAGCAAAAACAGAACAAAACAATATTTGTGAATGAGAAGAGAAAAAGGATAGATAAAGTTTGTGGGAGCAGACTGCTTTGTGTAGAATGTCTTATTCTTTCTTACTGTGTAAACTGAGGTAGTTACTAATCCTTTCTTAAGTTTTATTTGATCATCTTAAAAATGGAATTCCAGCAGTGTCTGGCAGGGTCATTGGGAAGAATGAAAGAGTTAGCAGGAGTACATATAAAGCACTTAAGACAGTAATTGGCATATAATGACATAATGTGTGACTGATAAATGTTAATTGCCAGGATAGAAATTATTGTTTTCTTAAAAGGTTAAACCAGCAACTGAAGAGAGTCAGGGTTTTCTACACTTGACTCCTTGACTTTATTTCTTAGACCCTTGCTAAATTTTTCCTCAAAGTAAGTAAAACTTAATATCTAATACATGAAAACGTGACCTTTGCTAGGAGAGGCGTTTCTGTTGAAGAGGAAGACGACGAGCCTGACTGTTGTGACGATGAACAATACTGGTTAGCTGGACAAGAACTTGCCCTCGTTCCTGACTCAGATGTCTCAGAATGTGTGGGCTCAGGCCCAGTGCAGCCTTGTATTCCGGAAGTTACAGTCTCACCATTTGCAGCACAGAGACTTTCTAGGTGATTGCTTTTGATTATTTATGGGAGTTGGAAAAGAATTCAAAGCAACTGAATTCGTATTGTAATCCCAACTACCTTTTTGCTTGTGTATTTTCCTATTGTGTGAGCTCCAGCAGTACCTGATATATCTAATATTCTATCTTTTAGGATGGGGATTAGTACTATCAGGAACAATTTTTCAAAATACAAGCCTACTTCTATGTAGTCATAAATTCATATAAGCATATTTAAATGAATTTCACTTCAGTGATACTTATTCGTTTTTTACATGTTCTGCCCTTGACAGATACGGTTTCAACATTGAACGCTGTCAGGCAGCCCTGAGAATTTGTGATGGAGATTTGGGGGCAGCCCTGGAACACCTGCTCACTCAGTGTTTCTCAGAGACATTTGGAGAGAAGATGAAAATCTCCAAGGCTGCTGGCCGTGTAAGCTTGTATGAGTGTGTGGAACAGCGACAAGAAGAGGCACTTGCTCTCAAATCCATCTGTGGAGAAAAATTTATAGAAAGAATTCAGAACAGAGTCTGGACCATTGGATTGGAACTGGAGTATCTGACAAGTAAATTCTGCAAGTCCAAGCAAAAGGAAAGCAAAAATGTACAAGATACTTCACTTGAAACCTGTAAATTTTACCTAAAAGGAAATTGTAAATTTGGATCAAGATGCAAATTCAAACATGAAGTGCCCCCAAATCAAATTGTCGGAAGAGCTGAAAAAATTGTAGATGACTCACATCTTAATGCTAATGAAGATGTGTCTTTTTTATATGAGCTTGAAATTCGATTTCCAAAAGACCATAAATACCCCTACCAAGCTCCCCTTGTGGCATTTTATTCCACTAATGAGAATCTACCTCTGACTTGCCGTTTACATATTTCTGAGTTCCTTTATGGCAAAGCCTTGACATTTGCAGAAACTTCAGAACCTGTTGTATATTCTTTGATAACCCTTTTGGAGGAAGAATCAGAAATTGTCAAGTTACTAACAAATACACAGCACAAGTACAGTGTCCCTCCTGTGAACTTTCTGCCCGCACCCTCTGGGACCAGAATAAACAGTCCTGCCTGTCGTAAACCAGCGATTCCAAGTAATTCTTTTGTTTCAAGTCAAATTCCAGAAGGTATGTATAGTATTGAGGACAGGGAAAAGGCATTCAGAATGACAGATGTAGAAGTCAGAACTTGTGAGGCCGGTTTTGAATCTTTCTGTGATCTGGGGCAGGTCATTCAGTGCCGTGGGCAAAAGGGACAAGAATCCCCTGAACTGTGATCTGCTTGCCTTTAATTGTGAGGCCCATTGGGTTGCTGTGTTGTGCTCCCTGGATTGGAAGTTTGAAGTGATGTATAAGTTTAACTACAAAGGAATCCGAGGGGCAGAAAGACTGTAAACATTTTCGCAGGAAACCATTCCTTAGTTCATTTGGTTTCATATCTTTGCTTATGCTTTTCATACCATCCATACTCTTTTGTTTTTAGTGTATGAGGCTGCCAGAATTCATTAAACTAGGGCTGTCTTCATGAACCCTAAATCTTTAAATAAGGAAATACTTATGCAGGTTTCTGGATTTGTCCAGATCAAGGTGTGCCGTGCAGATTTTTAGACCACAAATAAACCTCCTTTGCAGTTTGCATCAAAGGATCCATTCTTACTTCTTACCATCTTTTTTTTTTTTTTCAGAGATGAAAGTTTTTGTTATTTTGTTACTTTCCTCGATGGGCATTAATAAGCAAAAAATAATGAAACTGCATTGAGGTATAGGTGCTGGACAGTTAGCTGGTCGCTAACAACCTGACTCTCAGATGGCAGCTTCTAGTACTTGAGATTCAAGTGTGTGTTCCTTGGAAAATGACAAATTATGTGTCATAGACTTTAAAAAATAATAATAGCTTTATTGCAGTGCAGTTTACAAACCGTAAAATGTACGTAACCTTCACCCTTTTCAAATGTACAGTTCATTGGTTTTTATTATATTTTATAGAGTTGTGCAGCCATGACCTCTAATAATAGAATATTGTCATCTACCCTCAAAACAATCCTGTGCCTATCAGCAGTTCCTTCTCTTTACCCCCACTTTAGCCCTTGAAAACCACTAATCTACAGCCTATGAGTTCGCCTATTTTAGACATTTCATAGAAATTGAATCATACAACATATATGTCTTTGACTAAATGCTTTCCCCCAGCAGAATATTTTCAAAGTTCACCCATACCATAGCATGTATTAACACTTCATTACTTCTTATTGTTGACTAATATTTCATTGTATAAGTATAACTCATTTTATTGCTCAGTTCATCATTTGGTCAACGTTTAGGTTGGTTTGTGTGATTGAATTTTGGGGATACTTGTGAATAATTGAAATATTCAGCACTAATTTCTTGAATCTTAATTCTTTTTATTTTAATTCAGTGTAACAATACCATTTATACTTAAGTTTATTTGAAGATGCATCTTGAGTTCCTTGGCAATAGTAGTAGTAGTATTGAAATGAATTAAACCTGCCTTAAGTTTCAACTTTTTCTCTAATGTGGGATTTTGTTACTTTGTTAGACAGTGATTTTCTCCCTTTGCTAAAGAAAAGGCAAATTGAAATGATTTTTTCTCTTCCCTTAAAGTTGAAAAAGACTCAGAACCTGAAGAAGAGGCAGATGAGGATGAAGGTCCTGTGCCTGTTATAGTGGAGAATGAAAGCTATGTCAACCTTAAGAAAAGGATTTCCAAAAGATATGACTGGCAGGCAAAGTCAGTTCATGCTGAAAATAGTAAAATTTGCAAGCAGTTCCGAATGAAGCAGGTACAGTATGCTGAGAGAGGGGCTAGCGTTGTCTCCCTAATGTCTGGCTGAAGGGTTAGGAATTAGGAAGCGTTGACTACTCTCCCCAGTATCTTTTTAGCTCTTTCACTCTGTATGGTTAAAATTCCTGTACCATAGTTGCATCTGCTCAGTAGTTCTGCAAAGCCTTACTATGGTGAATACCAAACAGACATGTGTACCAAATACTGTCAGGATCATGTGCTTTTGGTACTGCCTTAGACAACCTGATACGTGAAAGGAACATTCATACTGTGATTCACATGAGAAAACCATTTTGTGAAAGTGGAAGGATAAGGAGGCACTCATACCGCATTTCCAAGGTTC
>RJWT010023929.1:0-16645 GCA_004365215.1 Cuniculus paca | reverse complement strand
TCAATCCAATCAGTGTGCAAATTCTCTTACCTTTGATGCATGAGTGTCATAAAGGTACAGACACCCACTGAATAAAATTTCCCCAAGGGGTCTCAATTAGTCTTCTCAGAAAGCCATAATAAAAGTCAAAAGAGTGTTCTCTAATTATAAATTTAAATCCTCCTGACAGGACTTTCTATAGGAGAGCTTGTGTTTCCCGGTGTTTTATGATTGCCACAATCTCTCTCAGTTTTCACGTTACCATTTCAAAATGTGTATCTGTCTCTTGGAGTTAGTTATATTTGAAAGGACGTTTTTGTAAGGTCATCAATTAAAGACCCTGTGTCTTTCCAGGTGCCACTCTCAGAAAAACATATGCATACTATAGATAGATAGATATTAATGTATGTTTGAAGTTTTTTTTTCTTTAATACCTATGTTTTAGTGGGAAAATATTATACAGCAAACTCTCCTTTTATTTTAAAATATAAAAAGTCAGGAAACTCCATCTTTGTTATTTCCTTAATACACCAAGTACTTTTTTGTGGATGATACTACTACGTGCACTAGAACATAATGAATGTTGTTACTTAGGAAATCACTCTGATACAGTGGTAGTATCCAGTGCATTATCAAGCAAGCCATCTGAGAGACATGAAACAAAACACTCAACAGATTGAAATAAAATGCTAGTATTTGATGATTCACTCCCTATATTTGGAACAGATGTTGAAAGAATGTAAATAAAAGAGATAAGCTAAGTGAAGACACATAGGGTATGGTGTAAAAAGAACAGAAGGATCACACAACCAGCACTCCAGGATATGCAACACTCAGATTTCCTGTCTCAAAGAGTGGAGCATGTGCAGGGTCAGGGACAATCTTTTTCTATTTGGAGGACACAAAGGCAAGACAGCCTGGTCACAGCTATGACTCAGAAGCTGGCTGAACAGTTCTGGGTTTCATGTGCTTCTTGGGGATAGGATACTTGACCCTTAAATTAAAAATAATAGATGGCTTAATTAAGACTTCTTTCTAATAAATATTCGTTGATGGAGGTACTTCATGTATTTTCAGTGCTTGGTGAACTGTAGGTACCCCTTACTTTTAATGCTGCACTTGTATTAGATGTCTCCTCTCCCTTCCACATCATTCTATGCTCACACACATTCTTTAGTCAATAACTGCTTGACTTTTCTAACTCATTTTGTGAGTTTCATCAGTCCCATGAGTTTTGTGTCCTTTACAGCAAGCTCAAATATTCTCAAGATACAACATCTCCACAGTACATATTAAAGATAATATTGATATTGTTTATGCCAGTGTGATGAAGCTTCTTTTCAATCTCAAAAGTATCTTTAACATAGAAGGAAATTATTTATATGCATGTCTTTATAACGCAGTTCTTTCTTAACTGCTTTCTGTTGGACAAGCAAATATCTATGGAGAAAAAAATTAGAAAATACATAAATTATCATTATTATTGTATGAATATGAACTTCATTTCATTTGAAGAAAAAGTGTCTGTATGATGTGTATATACACATCATATATATATATATATATATATATGCAAATGATTTACAGCTGCATTGGTATCTTCTAAAAGTTTAATTCTTGAAAGAATTACTTCCACATGAGATGTGAATTTAGTCATATCGTTTTATGGACTTTGCAAAGAACTATTATAAAATCTTACATTGGGTCAATCTGAGATGTGCAACCAGAATGTGAATGGGAGGAAATAGTAGATTCTCCTGGAAGTGAGAATTTGCATACTTGGATAAAAGTTCTTGATAGCATCATGATATACAGATTTAGCAGTAACGTAGCACAGAAATATAAAATAAAATTGAAGAACATGCTTGGAAAAACAGTGATAATTAGTTTGCAAGGGTATTTCCAATGTTCAGATGTCTGAAATTCAGAATTCAAATTGAAAAATTGAAAAAATTTGAACTGGCATTGGAAACAATAGACAAAACTTCAATTTATATCATATAATGTAACATTTTATGTATCCTATTTAAGACTGAGTAAATATGTAGCTTTTTCTAAGTTATTATTCTAAAATATTCACATTCACATCATTGATATCAAATACATATACATACACACACACGTAAGTTCATTTATATTGCAAATTTTTACCACATAATATAACTGGTAACTATAGTATTCTTCTAAGACAAGGCCTGACATACTTTCAAATAAAGCATAAAAAGTAGTTTGAGTTTTCGTTTACTATTGCAAAAGAAAAAGAATTTAAAACTCTGTCATTAGGCATTTAAACTGAACTATATTTTAGCTCCTCAAAACAATGCTTCCTTCATAAGTTTATTGCTGTCAATATTTGATTAATCAGTTTTTCTGTGTGTCTTGGTAATCTTATGTTCTAGGCAAGCAACAGTTATATTAAAACCTACTGAGAGTATAGATCTAAGAAGTGGGGATATTTTTCTTTGAAAAATATTGTGTTAAGTATTGCTAGCAAATTCTAGTAATTAAAGTTGGCGCTGACAACTTTTTTGTTTGTACAATTTATATATTGTTTAAATGTTGGAACATAGCCTAAAACCTCAAGTGGTTATGGTATTCTTCCTAAATTAAAAAGAAAACTCTACTCATTAAATTTTGATGTACACGAGGCCCATATCAAGTACTAATAAGCTCTTACTGAACATACCTTTGTATTAGTAATTAGATCCATTCACAGTCTTCTTTTTAGACCATTAGTCACAAGCTACATGTTAACATTTTTTCCAAATGTATGCAAAAAGTGTTGAAATCGCCCTCTGCCTTCCGAATACATGCTACTATACACTTCATTGAGGGAGGTATAAATGTCAATAAACATTTAGCCTGTTGCAAATACATACTGTTGTTTACAAATCCACGAACACATGAGATTTGGGAATAAAACAGAAGGAATACATTAAAATCAATGCCTCTTTTTTCCATTTCATAGTCTAGAATCAAGGGTTATTCTATCTGGCTTTTGGCCATGAAGCAATTCTGAACATCATTAAACCATCGTACATCCTGGCACGACTGCCTGTGTCAGCTTCAGGAATGCCCAGAGATGAAAATAAATTAAAATTAAGTCTTATATACATCTAACAGAGAGGGAAGAGGGAGCTGTGAAAAATGCCTCATTGTCTTGTGATTGAAGTCCTATGCAGCCACCAATGCTGTTTATCAAGGATATTCCTCAAGGGTGTTCAGAAAAAAGAGCTACATTTTGGAAGTCTTATCAACCTCTCCTGCCTGTAGAATTGAGTGAGAAATCGCTCAAGAACTCCTCAAAGGTTTGCAACCAGGAATGGAAATTTTCTTATAAATGTTGGGATGCTTTGAAAAGACCTTCCCTGACACAGTTACCACTCTAAAGTGATTGTCTGGGTCTCACAAAGCAGAACAATGTTTCAAATATTGGTTTTGTTTTGTTTTGTTTTGTTTTGGTTTGGTTTGGTTTGGTTTGGTTTGTTTTGTACAGGGAATCAAACTCAGGACCTGGTGCTTATCAGGCAGGCGCTTATGCTACTGAACTATATCCCTGACCCTGGTGTTCCAAATATTGCAGATTAACTAAGAGAGTTAAAAGCAAGGTTTTCTCCCAGGGACAATCACAGGGATCACCTGAAAATATCTTGTCAAAGTACAGTGGTACGTGTTTCTCAATCCAAACCTTTCTCAAGTCATTCCCTGATACCTATCAAAGTATTTTATATTCCCTTGTGAAAAGAAATTATGCAGTGTGAAAATTCACACTAATCAGTGATGTGAAAGACTGCGTTCCTCTTCTTTACATCAAACTCTCACTAAATACAAATGTTCAGGCAAGGAAGTGGCGAAATAGGAATAAGCAGAAAGCTGTGTTGAAAGCATGAACTGATTTTAGTTTCTAAATGGACCACTTACAAATCACAGAATTCCAAAAAAAATGTAGAATTACATATAATAATGCTACCTAGTTCTTATGTTGGGAGAGTTAAATGTTTCTACTAATAATTTCTTTGAAGCAGAGTCTGCTCATTGAAGGTACCCAGTTATCATTTTCTGCTTGACTAGTGTTGACTACGCTGAAATACCCACCTGCCTTGCAATCTTGAAGATGCATAGTTTCATACTGGAGGAATTGCATTTTGTTATTCAGTCTCTACAATCTTGGTAAACTATATAATTAGCACCAAGCAATATAACACAATCATAACCTTACACACGTTCACTTTGCTGTCTGCTACATGTTCTTGTGACCGCCACATATTGAGTAAATGATGGCTACATGTGCTGTGTCTATTAACTACTAAAAAAGTAAAAAAAAAAAAACAATAGGTTGTAGCATTTTAATAGATAATTTAAATATTATAGATCAAAGCTGCAAAGAGAAATGTCACATGATTAATCATTTACAGGGTTTTTTAGTAGAGCATTTTCCAAAAATCCAGCTTTCTGATATTTATTATTAATATTGGAAGAAATACATAGCTTCCAAATCAAACAGCATATAACCTTGTTGAAAATGTGTTTGAGAAATTTACCTGATATTATTTCAGGGGGGTAAAAAAATAAAGGTGTAATTGTCATTGCCCAGAGGACATCTACCTGCCTGCCTTTTTGTTAACCATTTCATTTTTCCTACTTGTTTGCTTGCTTGCTGGCTTTTAAAATTATGAGATAAATTTATATGTTCAAAATTTTCCAATGTTTAGGTTTTAGCCAGTTGGTAGCATGATTTAATGAAGTCCCTCTTTCTTCTAAGGAGCATAGATATACAAGTCATTTTTCAAAATTTTAAATATATAAGCAATTTTGAATGAAAAGGAGATTTTAGATGCAGCAAATAAATAGAAATCCCATAGTTACAGCAGTAATTGTGTAATATGCGAGTGTGAGAGTCGAGGAGCATAAGGGTCTTGTACAGACTACATAGTGTTCTTTTTTTCCTGTTGTTTGCACATGCATTCAGTTTTAAAGTCATTTTATGCTGATAACATACTTCCATTTTGTGATTATATATAATTTTTTAGTCAAAAAGTCAGGATTATTTAAGTTTACCTTATAGAAGATGCACTCCCTTCCCTAATCCATCTTGTTCCCATGCTATTTCCATTCTGAACTAATTTCAACACTTTTGTGGTTTCTCTTTCTGATATATTTCCATGTGGATACACACATATATGCAGTATATGTATGTACCTATAAACATGTGTGTGTTTGTATCTGTGTGCTTGAAAATAATTCCAATAAATTAGCTGTACTATTTCTTGGAGTAATTTCTCACCAGTAGTCGTTGAATTTTATTAAAGTAGTTGTTGAATTTTTGTTAAATTTTATTGAAGAACATTAAATTTTTCTGTTTATCAACTGACATTTCAAATTATATAATAATTTTCTATTCCTACAGTCTGTTCAAATTTTTAGAGAAGTTCCTCTTTACCATATTATTTAAATGTGCTATTGAATTTTGTTTATTAATACCATCATTCTTTATCTTGTACTGATACATGTGAGTTTAGTCATTGGTTCTATTTTTAATATTTGTAATATTTGTATTTTTTCATTATATGACAATTTTCAACAATATGAAAGTTTCTTAGGAAATTGGGATTTTTTTTTTCTGTACTTCATTGGAGCTTCAATTACACTGGAATGATCTAGTAATTGAAAATTTGATAACATTTCTCTGTGACACCAGGGATATAGCTCAGCAGTACAGCACTTGCCTGGAAAGTGCTAGGTCATGCGTTCAATTCCCAGTAAGAGGAAAATTTTTTTTCTCTGTGAAGTCATCTACACAGGTTATGTTTTTATAGAAGTAGAGATCTATTTTTCTACCTGTGTCAATTAATCTTGATTGTCAATTTGATTGGGTGAAGAGACTCCTGGAGATGTGATTAGCTTGTCAGGGCACTAATCTCATGAATACATTAAGCCATTGATGTGTTCCTAACTAAATGGGCTATTTGAAGGTGGGTTTAAACTGTAGGAAGTGGATCCTAAGAGTATAATCTGGTCCATGGCTTCTTCGTCTCTTTCTATTTCATACATGCCATCAAGTAAGCAACTCTCTTTTGTCGTACCTTCCATCATACTCTTTATACTTCCACATCAGCTTACAATGAATTGAACTGTCTAAAAATTTGAGCCAAAATAAACGTCTCCTCCTTTAATCTGCAGATGTCATGCATTTTGTAACAGAAATGGGAAGGCTATCGATACATTATCTTGATGAATTTATCCATTTAATGTGAGTTTTAAAAGTGTATTTATATAGATTTTTCTGACCTAAATTTTCTCATGTTATTTTAACCTAGACATTGTGTGTTATATTTACTGACTTTGTTCTTTGTGTAATTTGTTCTCTTTGCCATCTTCTGTATACACTTTGTATTTAAGAAAGTTCATATAATTTTAGATAAATTTTTATTTCCAGATTCTATAATTTATTTCTTCCTTTATATCTTTAAGACTTTAAGTATAGCTTGATTATTCCTTAGATTAAATGCTTACTTATGATTTGTCAAATTTTAGTCTATTTGGAAATAAAAAGTGAGAAATTTTATTGACAAGAAATAAGAGAAAAAGAGCCAGGGATCTAGCTCAGTGGCCTAAGCACCTGCCCGGCAAGCGCGAGGTCGTGAGTTCAATCCCTGCTGCTACAAAAAAAAAAAAAAAAAAGAAATAAGAGAAAATACAAAATTTAATTTTATATACACATTACACACATAACTTGAAGCTACTTTTATGCAACTTATTTAAAATTTTGTGCGTGACGGTATGTTTCATTGTATGGAATTTTGCACCAGTGGAATCATGTTAGCACTCAAAAAGTTTGATTCTGGAACATTTTTGATTTTCAGATTATAAATGCTCAATTTGTATTGGTTTTAATGTTTTAAATAAAATTTTTCCATCACAACTTGATGAAATACTGATACAACAACCAATGAAATTCTTTTTCAACACTGATATTTCTCTGTAGTTCTCTTCATAAATCAGGTTTCTTCCATGTGTGTTAGAATGTATCCATACCTATATTTTGTTCTTTAACTTTGTTCCTACCTGTCTTAGTCACTTTCCCTGTTCCTGGGACAAAATACCTGACACCCACAGTTAAAGGTGAGACTGATTATGGCTCATGTTTAGTCTGTAATCGAGTGTCCCGAGGCACAACAGAATACCAGAGAGGACTGGAAAGAAGAAGACTGTTCATAACATGGTGAACAGAAAGCACACAGTAAAGGGACAAATTAAGGAGGGAGAGGAATGCTTCTAGGCTACAACCTCAGTGACTTGCCTCTTCTGACCAGACCTACTACCAGAACCCCTGATGAGGGTCTCAGTCTAACCTACCTGGCAATATGGCACAAGGACGCAAAAGAAAGACAAAGAAAAATTTCTGCAGGTGAGGAGTTCTGGGATCACCCAACGGTCTAGGTGGAACAAAAGGCTTCTTCTCCAGAAGCTCAGGGCTTTCACTGAGATCCATCAAGGAGGTGGGTGAGAGTTAAGGCAGAGTGCATAGGGAAAAGAAACTTTGTAGCCATACCAGGCACAGAGGCCTCTGGTTAACAATGCACAGATAGTTATAGTTTTGATGTATGCAAGGCTAGCACCTTTACTGCCAGGAACGTTTGTTTCTGTACAGCCAGCTCTACATACCTCAGTAAATAGGATGAAGGAGCGGTCGGAGACAGGCTGTGGCAAGAGCTTTCCTTTTCAGGAGAGAGGAACATAGTGGTCTCCCACAATCTACCTTCTAACAGCACCCCGGCTCCAACTCACCCCGCTCCAACTCTCCATCTACTTCCAAAGGTCTGGCCTATGATCACATGAAGTTAATGGGGGACATCTAGATGTAAACTACTGCATCACCTTTGCTTATAAACCCAATTATCTAACCCTAGATAAAACATCTCCAAAAGTTCCCAACTTTTCTCAAAGTGTGGAAGTAAAATTTTAAGAAGTAGATAGAAACCAAGATTTATCACTTATATTCCCTAGGAATTGAGAACTACAAGAAGCTCTCCATGAGAGGAAAATAGGCAGAATGAAGTAGAGCGACGAAAGGGACAATGTTCATAAATAGATTGGAAGCATGCAGGTTAATTCAAATAATGATTAACGGTAAATATAAAAATAACAATGAACAATTCTGTTGGGGTTTAAAGAGAAGGAGCTAAACTATTAAACAATAGTAACATGGAAAATGAGAAAGGATAATTGGAATTAATCTATGCCAGTTTCCTAGCATTGTTTGTAAAGATAAAAATAGTGGTCAAATATAGTTTGTGGTGCTCTTAGTAACTGTAAAAGATGTCTTTGGTCATTGTGAATCATTATGATAAGCCTAGGCAAATGCATTTGCCTTGAAAAAATAAAACTGATGCATGTTAGCATTTTCCTACAGAGATGTGGGGATGTGGGTTATCACAGAAGACTTTAGAAGGAATTACATTTATCTTATATCATTTTAATATGATTGTTATTGATGTAATTCAATTCAAATGTATAATTTCATAACATTTACAAAAATAGTGTAGTTACTTGCTCTCACATCCCCAAATCAATGCTAATAGGAAGAAAGCGCTTTCTTATTTGTATATTGAAAATACATCTGTTTAAATAGTGTATCGGTCAAGTTATAATTCAATTTCTTGATTTTATACTTGCTTATTTTTTATGCTATCATATACATATATACACAGACAGGCACACACTAGAGAATTCACTTTAAAAAGTAATCTTGTCTAAAAGTAACCTTTTTTGAAAGTCCATTTACTGATACCAAATGCGTCATTGAGCTGAAAGAAGCAATCTGCAGGAATGTATTCTTGTTTGAGGACACTAGCATTACTGAGATGGTTACACAACAATTTTAACTTTGGCAATAAAAGTATCTTTTGACAACTACTGTGTCACACACACACACAGAGTCGCACGCCAGAATGACCAATATTCTAGTAAACATTTCTTCTTAATATTCAGGTAAGACACCTGAGATGTCAGGTAGTATATGTGACAATGGGCCTGGGTACAGACTAATATCAATGAAATTGTATAATGCATCGCTGGATGCAAACAGAAAAGCACAATGTCTCTGAACATCGGTTTTAAATGATGCAATGGAATTTTAAATAATACAGTGTTTAAATGCAATGCTATCAAAACTGACAAAACCCAACGATGAAGTAATTTGTTGCTTTTTATAAAATCTGAAGAATTGTTGAGTTTTCTGATGGAAAGAAAAGCATATAAAAATTCAGGAGAATTTGGATACAGAAAGGGAAAGAAAAGTCCAAAAGAATAGCCAGCTGCTTTCTTGTTTCTGTTGCCTGCTTCCCAGATTTTCTCAACAAAAGCACAGGGTGTCAATTAATGTTTAGAACAGCATCTTGCAGAGGAGGAAGCATGAGTTCCTCCTCTGAATGGTGCTCCGGACTAAGTGTACTCATGGGAGTTTGGTCACCTTTGTCCCTTTGTGTGGCACTGTATCCAAATCTAGAATGGTTGAAGAGCTACAAGAAGCAGATTGGTAGACATAATCTGGCTTGCTAAACATTCTGCTTTTGCCAGGGGTCAGTAACAACAATGTCCTGTGCAGGCTTAAGGGAAGCTGACTACAGAAATGCAAGCCACTCATCCCTCAGAAAGGACAGACACCACGGGGGAGCCACCCCCGAGGGAGCAGCTGACATTTGTGACTCTGTCATTGAGCTTTCTTTCCTTAAATGTGTTGAGATTTCCATAAAGAACTCAGAAATCCCACATAAGTAACTGAGCCACTTCCTTGCAGGGAGAGTTAGCATGTAACTGAGCACAATTCACAGAGCAACTTGATCAGAAAACACAGAAAGCTGAGCTTCCATGTAAAACAGGGGTGCTTTCCTGAGAGACAGGGAAAAGGAAAATTAAAGGAACTTATCTTTGCTGAGACCTGGATATTCTCTCTCTCACTTCTTGGTCTTGCCTCCTTTCATTTGGCAACTTGAAAACAAAGCAAAACAAAATAAAACAAAGCAAAACAAAACAAAAAACTATTCTGATGATTTTTCTGGCCTACTCTCTAACCAAAAGGGAGTGAGGTAAAACCTTTTCTAACACCTCCCACCTCAAAGGCATTCATTTATCTTCTTCTGAACTCTCTCCTTTAGTATTGCATAAAGGTCACACTTTGACCTTTTTTTTTTTCTGTCCACAGGATTTAAGCAGTATTGTAGGACCTTTAACAACCCTTTTCTAAATATGTATGTTATTACATTGACTTTTAGATTTAAATTTATGTAAATTATTGGAGGGGAGTGCCACAAAATATGAAATTATCTACAGCCATCCCTTCCATTACCTGTGCTAAAACAAGATTCAATCATGCACGATGGTTCTACCATTCACTTAACAAACATGTTATTACTAAAAAGAATCTTATGCCAAAGGAAGGTTAAACAACATTTTTAATGAGAAATATTAACTTTGGATCTGTCCTCCAAAGGGTCAATCTTTGAGGAAAAGAACTTCAAATGGACAAAAACCAAAACCAAACCAATCAAAACAAAACAAAAATGGAAAAGAACAATCCAAAACTATAATTTAAGGACAACTATGATGAACATATTTTTGCCAAACTGGATGTAAATGTATAGGCGCTGATAAAAAATGTAGACATTTACTTGCTTGGAAGTATGCTTAAGAAGACTGTATCGTCATTCAATGTCAAAAGTCAAGGAGGAAAAAGAGGTTTCTTATATTATTTTAACTGTGAGCTGCCAGAATGGAACAACTGTTTATCAGTCCTGGTACTGCACTAGGCAGCTTATCATGTTCAAATTAAATATAATTATCGACATAATCAAAACTCGTTATCAACTCTATGAAGTAGCATAAACTAATTAAATCACGTATAAAGTCTCAATTCCTAATTCCTAATGCATTTGCTATTTGAAACCGGGTCAGTATTTTTCACTATTGTCCTACAGAACCGTACTATGCTGTATTTCTTCATTTAGACTTTTAGGATGATGTCCAATGTCCAGTTCCTCTACTTGAACTAAAGTAACATTGTTTGCTTAGGAAAAGCAAGTAACTGATGTGTTATGTAAAAGTCCATAAAGAGCAATGGGCTAATGGATTATAACATAGTTATGTTTCACACATTCACTCTCCTATGAACATCCTTATACAGCAATATGGTCATAGGTCTCTGTAAGGAACACTTCACTGGATCTTCTGGTGCAGTCTGAGCAATCGCTCCAGAGAGCGCAGGACTCTGACCGTGACTCTAGCCACATCTGTCCTAGTCTGACATGTGCACGTTCTGTTTTCTCTGAATAAGAGGCTAACGTTTTCTTTTTCCCCATCTGTCATCATTTAAGGTTAGTTTGCCTTCAATGAAGAGAATTCTTATGTTGTGTAAGAAAGAGAGCCAATCTACGATATTGGAAAAAGATTCCTTAGAGTTTGGCTTCTTTTTTTTTTTTTTTTTTTGACAAAGCAACTAGCAAAAGCAAAACTTCCCACTTCTGTTCTATAGAGAAATTAAATATATAAAAGTTATGACACAACATTTGCCAAAGAATGTTTACATCTGACCTTTGGTTTGTGTTATTGTTGCACTGATGATTAAATGGTTCAAATGTAAATAAATGCAGTCAGAATTTTATATATTTTTATTTGCAAAGTATGGGTTCAAAAGAGCAGGGTTTTTTTTTTTTCTTGCCTCTTAGCAATGTGTTAACTCTAGAATGAATGGATTTCTGCCCAGAAACAAGCGGATCATTCAGCTGGTCGACAAGGGTGGTTCTTATGAGAACAGAGCTTTTTATGGGGACAGCTGTCTAGCAGGAAGTAGCTTGTCATGTGGTTTTTTTGAAAATAGCAAAAGGCTGTCAAATACTTCTAGTAACAACCTACTTAGTTTTACAGTCAGTGCTTTTACGTCAAAGTGTAATAATAATAATAAATCTGGATTAGAATCAAGGTTACTGTAAGTTGTTTATAGACGAGACTGAGGTGTAAATATATACTGCAAAACAAACGACGCATTTATGTTTTCCAATGACATGACTTCTAGTCACTCTGCAGGAGCGAGTAACCTTGAATAGGACCATATTTCTTCTAATCTTAGAATCCCAACCTGAAAAATGCTGATATCAACTCTTCACAACCATGTCATGGAAGAAATGTTCTCTGCTGTTAAAGGGAAATAGAGTAACAGAGCGACTCTCATTAAGATCGCCTGTAAAACTTTATAAGAATCTGTTTTCCCTAAGCTACTATGAACATTTAGCTCTATTTTCACTTTTTTTGAAATATAAACATTGACTTTGAAAATCATGTGAAGCATTTTAATGTAAGCACTAACAAAGAACCATATCTTTTAAAAGAAAGAGCCCATCTCTTGCCTGCATTGTTGTCTAGTTCTTTACCAGAGTTCTTAGCAAGATGAATTGGATAATTTGGATATAAGTCTCTTGTATTATGCAGATAATGTCGATATCCACAGCAAATATTGCATGATTGAATTGGGTGTTGAACTCCACAGTGGTTAAAGAATCATTTATTCTCAAAGGGTCAATTCGTAAAGTTTGAGAAATCATGTTCTTAATTTAATGTTTATTGCCATTCCATATTTACCTTGGAAGGTTTTATGCACGTATGTAGCAAAAACAAGGTACCTAGACTGGAGTCTGTCTCATGGGATCATATAATATATCTACACCAATCAATGTGTCAGAGAATTGGCCTTCGTTTTACTAAGATTTTGACTCTTGGATACTTTTCAAATTTGGTTGGTCATGGAGATGAGTTTTAAGAAATGATTGAAGCTTGTGGTGTCATACTTCCAAATTCCTACATCCTGTTGTTTGTTGTCACTTTATCTAAAGGATGTTCCTGAAAAGACACCAGTCATGACCTGGAGATAATGTTGTTTTCAAGCAGTGACTATTTACATCCTCCTTTGTTAGTCATTCTTATTTACACCAAAGAGTTCCTTGAACACCCTAGAGCTTTTTCTTTCTTATTAAATGCTACACTGACTGACCATAATTCCTGAACATTTCTGAGAGAATTAGAAGGAAATCATGCCTGTTCACTACAGAGGAATTCAAGTCTTATGGTAATGGTAGCTGATATTAGTGTTTTGTTGGACACATCATTGGTGAACTAACTTGAGAATATTGTTCAGAGTAATAACCTAACTCAATTTGCTAGATTTTCTCACATTTAGCATTGAAAGTCATTGGTCGTACAACACTTCTCAGTGCTAGGAAAACAAGAAGTTGGTCAACAGTTCTGTACATAGTCTATTCAAATTATTTCAAATGTATTTCATTAAGTTACAAATGTGTGTGTGATGGAAATCTATCAGATTCTGCTGACACTACTGGTTCTATGAATGTTGTCCCTTGATTTCCTCTAGAATCCTGTTTCATTTGAAGAGGTCTGGCTTACATCTCTTAGATCCAGGCTAAATAATAATGTGTTGCTAACAAACAATCTTAATAAACAGTAAAATATATGAATGTAACTATCTGATAAGTCAATGCAATAGTATGTTTTTCTGTGAAGCAAAACCATGTGAACATAATAATATAAGTAATTCATTTCCTAAAATAACTTCTGTCATAACCAACAACTGCAATGTAAAACTCAGTATTATATTGACATATGATTTATCAGTTACTAATTTAGACTGCATGGTTGGATTGTTATAATTGACTGATTTGATTATAGACATGTCTTTCATCATTCAACCTTTCTTGATTTCTTCAAGTATCAGTCAATTTAAATTTTTTTTTTTTAATTTTGACCACATTTTTGAAAGGGATTGAGTGAACCATGACATGCAGGATCCTCTCACCGATTTTCTATTACCTTCGTAGAAGCCCAGGCAACTTTCTTACTCCTTTCGTCTGATTAACTCACCATGTAGTTTATTCTGGTTCAAGACTAAAACCAGATGGCCTTGTCTTCTGTTTACTAAGTTTTTCTGCTTTTAATATTTGGACAAAGAATATTTCATATTTTTGAGTGAAATTTTATGATTGTAATCATTGTTTTCACTGATTTGTATTATATTTTCATACAGCACTTTTTTCTGTTCTAAAATCGTTGTATCCACATATAGGATTGTAACTTCAAAATAAGAGTTATTCTAGAAATACTCTTATGAGATGACCACTTGGCTTTAAGCATATAAATGAATAAATATGTCTAAATTATCTAAAATAACAGATGAAGAATAATTTGGTGTCTCCCAGTAGTACAAGAATATAAAATGATGACTGGAAGTACATTTTTTCTGCTAGATCATGTATACTTATCTCTTTTCATTGTATTTTGTTATGTCTCATCTCTTGAGAATTAGCTAATTTTCTTTCTAATCCAAACACTTAAGTAATATAGGTAATATTATAATGTAAAAATTCATTTCCATTGGAGAATTTTAGAGAGGTAAAGATTAGTGTGTATTTCGATAAGATACAGACCATAGCATAAGAGTTATGGGCACAGATTCTGCTGCCAGTTGAAGACAACTCAGTGAGTTGTTAGCCATAAATCTCTGTATCTTAATTTACCCATCTGCAAAACAGAGAATTGGTAGTTCCTTTCTATTAATGGGGTTGTTCTGAATCTTAAGAAAGTATATATATATATATATATATATATATATGTATATAATATGCTCAGAACAGAACAGTACTGTACATAACAATAACTAATCTATGCTCATTACTATATTCATCATTTTTACTTAAGCCACCATTTCTCCAGTTTTGTGAATATATAAAAGGATAATACATACATACAAGGAGTAATCTCATCTTTTTGTCTTTTTAAATCTTATGCAATAGCATAAGAAAAT
Organism: Cuniculus paca; assembly: GCA_004365215.1. Taxonomy (NCBI): domain Eukaryota; kingdom Metazoa; phylum Chordata; class Mammalia; order Rodentia; family Cuniculidae; genus Cuniculus; species Cuniculus paca. Next base: position 1,800 of record RJWT010023929.1, on the reverse strand, counting down.
CTTTAAAGGTAAAATTTAATACCTTAGTATTAAGGATTTTAAAATTATTTTCCAGTTATGGGATATTACAATTTATTTCACACCTCAAGACTCAATCACTGCTCTTAATCACAATAATAAAGGAAGATTTACAGTAAATAACTATTTGTTATTCTACTAGCTCTAATAAACACCAACTCAAGGAACAGATGAATTCTAAATTAAAAGAAAGTCATCAAGTAAATCTATTTTTTTTTAAATTGTCCTATTCTTAAGACTGAAGTCTTGCATGTCAATGCACTTTCATGTTTATTTGCCTGCCAACGCATCTCAATATTCCAATGTTATCTGAAAAGTTTTCATTTAATTTGTATTTATCTAATTTTTCATATGTAAAACATCGATAGCACTCATTTGTAAAATGACAAAAGGCTGTGAAGTCGTATTGAATATGGAACAACTCAGTCACTGCTCTGGGCCTGTGTAATACTGAAAACTCACCCCGTTTGCCATCTCTAAGTGTCCTGCTCCTCTGCTTGTTGACGCTGGAGCTGACTCCAATACGTTCCAGTCCACTGAGCACTCCAGGGCCTTATTAAAATTGTCTTGTCTTTTTCTCTTAGCAACATGGAAGTTTGACTTTAGACCAAATTTTGCTTTGTACTCCTTCCAGAGCTGCCTTGCAAAATGCTGTACTCTAGCCTGCCTCAAAATTTACTTCCATTTTTGATTTCTCCTACTCACTCATTTCCACTTGCTTTCTTCTGGAAATATCTTAGTAAGCACGACATATTTATGCTGTAACAATACTTATATTTTGAGATATAAATTCAGGCATAAAAATTAAAATCCAATTTAGCTTACATCTTTAAAATTCTGAGGGCCAGAGATGTAGCTCAGCAGCCTAAAACCTGCCTGGCAGGCTTGAGGTCCTAAATTTGATTCCTGGTGCCTAAATACACAAATAAAATTCTGAGAATGGTACACTAGGAGATTTGGCATTTGCACAACAATAACTGTATTCTCTCTCTCAGTAGGCTTCAGATATGGGAACTTTACTTTCATAATGGATATAGGTTGAACATTTCTTATCTGAAAACCTTGGGACTAAAAGCAGTTTGGATTTTGAGTTTCTAGATTAGAGAGCATCGACCTGTACTGGCCAAACATATACACACATAAACACACACACACATGCACATCACCATTTGTATGCCATAAATTTAATATAAAATAAAGATTTCTTTCCTACAAAGCTTCAACTTTCTTCTCACATGTGAGTTTATAGATGGGCAAATAAACTAACCATCCAAAAATTCATTTTACAAAAGACAAAGTAAAAGTAAGACATTCATGTGTCTTTGGTAAGAATGCTAGAAGTAAAGGATTTCTTTGTAAAATGAGTCAAACTCATTTCCCGATGCCATAGCAGATCCCTTTTACTTGAAGCCATCTCTGTCCATTAATAGTATTTTTAAAGAATATTTGTTGAAAGGTGAAAACACTCTTACATGTTTTCAATGTTAACTTAACTGAAATGTTCCATCATTTATAAAACAAACTCTAAATAGAGACACTTGACATGTGATGAAAGTTCTTCTTTTGGGACCCAGGATGTAGCTCAGCTGTGAAGCACCTGGAAAGCAAAAGGTCCTGAGTTCAATCCCTGGTACTAAAAAAAGTAAATAAAACAAAATAAAATGTTGGAAAGTTCCTATTTTGACAGAACATTTCTGTAGATTATTCCATAACAATACTTCTGCTGGACAACCAGGTTTCTTTCAAATCTAACTCAAAAGGTATACCAAACTAAAATTTCCA
>RJWT010023928.1:0-16642 GCA_004365215.1 Cuniculus paca | reverse complement strand
TATGTAAGCTGTTGGAATGAAGAAAAAGATGCATTAGAGATCCCAGGAAGTAGATGGTACCAGGATTATGGAATATCTGCTGAGGAACCTAGCAGGTTGTGAGTGGAGCCAGCCTAAGAGAAAGACCCTAAGGAGTATAACAAAAAGCCATATTCCTGGGGCCACACACAACCTCTGAGCAAACATTTCAGTACCATCTCAGATGCTGAGTATCAAGTTACAGGAAGTAAGGTCTGCCCAGTTGCGTTTCAGTCTTCTCTTGACCCTATGCTTTCTAGGGTCCCATTCCTCCTTTTCGGAAAAGAAATGCTTACCCTGTAGCCCTGTTCCTTTAGCCATTTAACTGCTTAAAAATTATTCTTTTAGGATCTCACAGCTTCAAATTTGCCTTAGAAGAGACTTTAACTTGAAAAATCCTGGAACCATTAAGACTCAGAGGAAAGATTTTCCCATTTCTCATTGTAAGCAAACAGTTGTGACATCTTAGGTGCGATTATTAAGTTATTTTTGCTTTTACTTGGAGTGTGTTTGGTTAAGAAGGTGAGTTTTGATGTCAAGTTGACAAGGGGTGAGATGTGATAGTTTACCTCAATTGTCAGCGTATTTCATTTGAAAGCCACCAAAGGGGTTGGTAAGGCTTGCTTCTGCACACGGCTGGGTGAGTCGGGGGCATGACACTGGGATGGTCTCCATGAAGTAGCATTGTTCTGCTATGTCCCTCTGCTGTGACGTTTCTACACTGAAAACCACAAACCAAAAACTACATCCTGTGAATCAATTGATCAAATAAATGCTTTCTTTCTTTAAGTTATTTGTATTAGGTATTTCGTACAAGCAAAATGAAAGCTGATTAACATATCATAAAAATATTGATCGAAAGAGACAGGAGTTAAAACATGTGAATCTAGTCAAATAGATGGTCAGTTGAAAAATGTCAGAAGAAACACAGTAATCATCATTTAATAATAAAAAGTAAACAACAAGATATAGCAGTTTAAACATCAAAATCCCCAGTTATATAAAACAAACACCAACAAAATTAAAGGCAAAAGTATATAACAACAAAATAATAATAGGAGCTTGTAGTACTACACTTTCAATAATGAATAAAATATCCATTAATAATAATAAGGAGAATGTTAAAAACATTTTTTCAAGTGATAATGAAACATCCCTATGCGGATAGCAAAGCAGATCTGAGCAAACTACAAGCTATCTTTTTCTATAATAAAGAAATAAAACTATAAATCTATACTTTGAGGAAAAAGTAAAAATTTACTGATAAGTAGAAATTAAGCAATGTACTTTGGACTGCTCATGGACCAAAAAAAAATTATAACAAGAATTAAAAATATCTTGGACAAGGAAAAATTGAATGTTGCATATCATAACTTTGAGGACTAAAAATTTTATAGCAGTGATACATTAAAAACATAGAGACATCCAGTGGGTGCACAGTATGACTGAGAGAACTTTTCCTGCATTGAAATGATGGGCCAACAATCACGAGTTAATGAATGAAAGACATTATACTATCAGAATGAAAAACAAAAATTGTATGATATGCTAATACAGAAAAAATTATACAGCAAGAGTCTGTACTTTTTTCATTATTAAAAAGTAAACAAGTAGAAAACCTCAAGAAACTCAGAATAGAAAAAGATTACCTCTAAAAATTGAAGGAATTGAGTGAAAAGTCCACAGCTCAACTCCTATCCAGTGTTCAAAGATTGAAAGCTTGTGTTGAAAGATGAGGAGTAAGGCATATCCCTGTCTGCTCCCTACAACATAATACTGGAATTCTTAAGAGGAATGATGAGAAAAACTTTTTTTTATTTTTAAACAAAATTTAATTGGTCATATTTTTGTAGCTCTGGATCTGAGTTGTTTATTCTGTTCCATTCTGAGTAGACCCACCAGGCAGATACCACACCATCATAACTACTCAACTGTAACTCAACTATACCTCAACTCAGTAAGCTTCAAGATCAGGAGTGTTTATTCCATTTCATTTTTCAAAATCATTTTGGATATCTAGGGACTTTTATATAATATGAATTTTAATAAAATTCTTCCTATGTCTTCAAAAATCTTGGCATAATTTCAGTAGAAATTGCCTTAAACCTACAGGTCAATTTAGAAAGACTTTACCATATTGAGTCTTCTTTCCACAGTAAATATTTTTTCCATTTATTTTGACCCTTTCTTTTTCAGCATAGCAATTCTTATATGGCTATAGTTCCATTGACAATGAGCTGTATCGTTTCTGGGTCATGTATATCATATTGCATTTTATGTCAGTAACTATGTATTTATTCCTAATTTAGAGATATATAACTGATATGTATATGCTTGTCTTCTGTCCTCTTGGCTCATTGAACACATTTATCAATTTTTGGTAGATAACTTGGGATTTTCTCCATAGACAATTGCACCATTCATAAATAGGGTTCTCATCAATTCTATAACCACATTTATGTATTTTTGTATTTATTGTGCTGGCTAGAACTTGTAATTTCCTGTGGTATAACAAATTTCAGTTCATCCAGGAGATAAGTCAAGAATTAGAACCCCAACCTGAGTCATCTGTTGTAGACATGTGTTCCCTCTACTGAAGCACTTCTTCAATGACGGTCTTCCATCTTCAGAAATATGGCTTTAATCCTTAAGGATAATAAATCACTTTTCCGCCCAAAAATTAATTAACTAACCTACCAAAAAGCAAAACAAATTATTGGGTACATGAAATAAAACAATGAATTCTAGAATTCTAGTATTGAATTCTAGTATATATCAGAATAGTCTAGTTTTTTTTAGAATATTAACTTTAAGAAACAGTGTCACGTTCTGGTAACGTTAGTGCTAAGGGTCATCCCTAGCTTCTCTGACACATTTAAGAAAATGTCTTAATGTATTTGCATTGTACATAATATATAACATCTGAGATTATAAAGACACAAACTGCACCAACATCATATTGAAGATATAAGAAACAACCAACTGTCAAACTATTAGTCACAACATGGACACATAGAATCCCGTAATATTTCAAGGGAAGTAAAATTTGCTATCCTTTGACTTGTATATTCTCACTTTGCTAGTTTAATTTATAGGTAACTAAGAAAGCCACATTTTACCTTTATTCTTCCTTCTTGTTAATGTTTTAATTCATGTGGATAATTTTAGAGAAAAGTTTGGGATACAAGAGAATGAAAATTATGATGGAAGGTACACTGCCCTGATGTTAGAAGAAAGCATTTGGTACTTTTCCAGTATGTAAGAGTTAAACTGTAGGGGTTTTTGGGAGATATTCTTGATCATACAGAGAAAGTTCCATTCTATTCTATATTACTATATACACAATTTTATTTGTGAATGGTGTTGCATTTTTATCAAATTATATCATCATGCATTTTTTGCTTAAATTGTCTGTTGACTAATTTATAGATACCTTTGTAACATATTGTGTTTAAAAAGAGAAAAAAACAAAAATGAGGATTTTAATGTTTTCATTATGTCTAAAGAATTTCTAATTGACTTTGAAGCATTTTATGGCAGTGAAGTAATTTTAGAATTCATGCCCTGAAACGATAACATGTTATTCAACTTGCTATTGATATCACTTAACCTGTTTTTATTATTCAGGTTGTGAGTTTGGAAGTGTGGATTTGTGTGTTAGGAGATTTTAAATTCTCTTTCAGCACTTATTGGAAAATTTCAAGTGCAACATGTATTCTTGTCCACAACAGCACATTTTTCTGAGCAACTGCAGTGCCATTCTGGTCTCCTGAAGTTTCTTCCACCTTGATGCTGTGTGCCAATCCTGGAGGTCTTCCGTGAGCTGCAGTACATTGCTGGGGTAACTTTTGCTCCAACTTTTATTTTTGGGTGTTATGATGTCATTTGTTACCACAATCTAGGAAAAGATGGAACTTTCCTTAATTTAAGCATTCATAACCCAGGATAGTTTGTGTGAAACTGACAATAAATGTGACACAGAAAAACATCATTCCATAAAGAACGCATATCTTATTGGCATTCTCACAAAGTGAAAATTACTTCAGCAATTTCTACTTCACTGATAAGGTTGTTAAGACAGGATACCTGCAAACTATAAGTATAGTGTTGATTTATTTTCCCCCTGAGTAACACTGAAAATTTCATGCACACTATCTTCTTAAGTTTTGAGAATTTCCAAGAAGCACAAAGAAAACAGTTCTAAGCGAAACGTTATCAATAAAAGGAACATTTCAGAATTGATTGGTACATACATGTAGCCAGTAATCAATCTTTAAATTTTCAAATTCAATAAATCATATTTGATTAGAAGATCAAAAGATTTTACTCTCATAATTCTTATATTAATGAAGGAACCTCACACTATACAATATTTAAGTTGTCATTTTCATGATTGGTTTCAAGACATGTTTTACACCAAAAGAGTCTCAAGGTAAAGAATAGATGTGGAAGATTTGCCACACTATATTTAGTTCTTAAAATTTGAACACCTATGCATAATATTTGACAGTTACCAAGTAGTATACCTCAAGCTCAACATAGAACATAACTTATCAGTTGTATTTTAAGTTTGTGTTCAATAATTGAACACCCAATATGCATTTAGAGTACAAACACTAAATATTATTCTAAAAACATCAAAGCCATTCCTTGACATATGATTTCTTGATGAACAAAATATTAGAACTTAGTTTTTGAGGAATGTTTCTATATTGTAAGAGGTTTTTCTTGTTGTTTGAGTGATAATTGTTCTAAATTACTTTGTGGTTTCAACTATTGACATATCTGAAAGCTTAAAGATCATAGTAATTTACTTAATCTTAATATCTAGACATGTTTAGGATGCAATGTTTGTAAAATTCTTTTAAATTAGAATAATTTTACTTATTTCAGAAAAAGAGTCTTCTGGAAGAATTGGATTTGTTCTTGTTAATTCAATGCCTCCATAATAACTGAAAGTCATTTCAAATACTTAGGGTTTTGTGAGTCTTACTCACATTTGTAATTCTGTCTCTATTTTCTTCTTCCTATGATCCTAAGTGACAGAAGATCCAGTTTTCCTTTCTTGTTTCTATTTAACTTTGTCAGTCTATGCTGATACGTTTCCATGACCTGTTCTGTGAAACACAAAAAGACTCTCCCAAACAACACAACTGCTGTCTTGGTTACTTTTCTTTCGTTGCTAGTACAAAATACCCAACACAGAAAATGGAGAAAGGAAGGTTTATTTAGCTCACTGTTTGTGGAGGTTTCAGTCTGTAATCAGCAGGCTCCAAGGTAGGGTGGCATGGCACAGGGGCAGCACTTCAAGGCAGCAGCCAACAAAAGCAGCCAGAACAAAAGTGGGGAGAACAAGCTTCTCCTCCTCCCTTATATTGTATACAGGCCACACCCCACCTCCAGGGCAGGTGTAGCACTCACAAAATCTCCTCACCCTCTTCTTGCACAGAACAAGAATATTTAAAAAGTAAGAACCCTGGCTCCCTGTGCTGAGTCTCTTAGTTAAACTTACGAACTTCTCAAGTTGATGCAATGTATCAACCATAAAAAATGCCCTGACCTGGTGTAGGTTTTTGTCAGAAATCACTGCCAGATTCATTACAATGGATCACGTCCTGTCTTTCTCTAGTGGGGAATGCTCAAACAGTATTAACCACAATTCCTTCACTTGACTTCCTCCACACACCATGCCTGGCACAAGGGCTATAGCTCAGTTTCATTTGTTTGAATCTCTAAATATTTGGGAAGGAAGGGTCTCCCATCCACCACCCCCTCAAAGGAAACAAAAATGAAACAAGACTTACATGTATCATGAAAGAAAATAGGCAAGTGAAAGATTTGAACTTATGGCTGGAGAAGAAATGTTTAGATTTTCCTGTCAAAAAAATTACACTTAGTTTGAATTTCAGTTAGCAGTGTTCTGATACTGAAAAAGCCTATTGTATTGTGGAAAGACTAACTTATTATTTCCTTCAATGAATATCTCTGATCCCTATGTTTAATGACTAGAATTTAATGATTTGTGCAGACTCTTCTGATAGTAGTTATTACAATATTTTTCTTTTGTAAATAACATAATTTTAATTTATAGGTAAAACTATGAGATTTGATGTTTAAAAATTTTGATACTCTTTTGTATTATTTTTTATAATTTTTGAGACAAATTAATTATATCTTGCACTCTGAATAACTACTATGAAGACAGTAATATGCGATGTATGCAACTCTCATGCTAACCTGTTTCAAAACTGTATTGTTATTTTTATTTTTTTAGCTTTAAAATAAAAAATCTACTCACAATCTACACTTTTATTTATTATGTTTCTTTGGACTCTTACTTTTGCAATTATTTAAAAAATAACTTCAGATGCATCATTGATTTGAAAGTGAGATGCATTTGTATCCATACCAAGAGAAGAAAGCAAATGACAGAGCTTAACAGGAAATAGAGACTAATTAGAAATAAATGACAGAAATAGAAGCTGAGTTACATTTATTTGTTAATGTGTTCATACTCTTTAAGAACAAATTCTTGAAATAAGAACATGAAAATATTATAGCTTTATATGTTTTTATAAATTAGCTTTCCCTCAAAATATAGCAGAATGTTTAGATTTGTCAACATTGTTCTATCTGAAATGGATATCTCCAATCAGAATTTCATGAAGACTGTATTCCCATTTTTAACAACTTGGCCATTTTAAACTGGTCTGTTTTAATATCTAACATAATATAATATTTTATGCTTCTATTTCATTATTTGTAGGACTTCTGTGATCCAGTTTTTGAAATCTCTTTGTGGATTGTGAAATCCTACAGACTTTCAGCATGATCGGAATTAAGCTGTGATCATCCTGTAATACTTACATCCCCTTTCCGCTAGCTTGTGTTCTGTAGTAGCTTGACTGTGTTGTTTGTTGTGAATTTCATTTTTGTTTTTCTTAATATTTAGGGCCAAATCTGTAATGTGTTTTCAAAAGTAATTAAATAACATAGCATGCCAAAAATTTATTACAGTTGATATTTGGCAAGTTATAGTTTAAAAAATATCTAAATGACTCAACTAATTAGGTTATTAGGCATTCCAGAGATGACTCTCCAAGGTGTCTCAATGAATTATGCCATGTTAAGAAAGTTGCTGACTTGTTGGAAATCCTTAATATAGTACTTTGTTCATGTAAACAGTGGAATATTGGCTGGAAAGAAGGTCCCTATAAAATGAACATGCACAGGAAGACAACATGCTCTATTTTAAATGACTTTTTTAAAAAAGGAGCACTTGAGACAAGAGAAGCATTCATGTAGAATAATCTTAGATTCATATTGTCACTACAAACATGAAATTTTTAAAAATTAATGATCATGAATGAATGGTTTTAAAGATCAGTGAAAATGCGAGTTTAGATTTGACCAGGACTAATTAAATCCACTGGTGACTTTTTGAAAACGACCCTCACCGCTAATGAAATTAGCTTTTATGTAATTACCTGATTCAACATACCAATAGAACCTTGAACCTCAAGATTCAAGTTAATGTGTTAAATTACATTTTCTATTCTGAATCCATGTAACCTAACTGATCTATCTATCTGTCTATCTATCTATCTATCTATCTATCTATCATATAGCTTAACATATATATAACTATATATTCATATAAACTAGGTGATAGATATATATATGTATATAACCATATTATACACAGTATTATAAAATGAGTCTACCAACATACAATAGAAACCTTCAAATAGTATAGCTGGGAAGGTTTGACCTACGTAAAAAGTCGCACATTGACTTTGTGGTGTAGAAAGTAAGAGGATGTAAGACTGACCTAGAACTAACTTTGGAAATGATGAAACTATTATCTATGCATATATGATTATGCCAAAATGAAGCCTAGTATTCTGTAAAGCTAATATGTACTAATAAAAAGTATATGAACTAAAAGCTCTATTAGGTTACTCTTAAAAATTGGATTGTGTAGCTTCCAGTGTAATGACACACAAACAAAAATTAATGGTTTGCAAAATTAGGAAACTATTGTAGCACTAAATTATTTTTTAATGATAGAAGCCTCAGGAGCAACTTAGTGTCATTTAATACCTCATGTTCATAGCATGACTAGAGAGAGACAAAGAACCGAATTTACAGATGATACATTGTTACAATTTCAGATAAAGTAACCCCCACAAGCTAGTGGATCAGTCAGTATCCCAAGGTCTCTTCTCAACTCTTAGAAATATCTGACTTACTAGAATGGATGTATAGTACATGAATCCTATTACTTTTAAGGTTTTCCTATATTCCAGAAAAATGTGTAATTACATCAAGCTTAATTACATAATTCATAAAGCTACAGTTTTATGAAACAGAATCAGGTAATCAGTTTAGTTGAAAATTTCATCTTGCAATTTCTGGATTTCTAAATCCAGATATGAAGAAAGTGAATGTGAATCCTCATGCTTAGAGTAAGTTCTTTTATGTCAAACATAACCTAAACACTGTACTCTCCACTGTTTATTATAATAGGCTCATTGTTTTATTTGTTCTACAAAAGATTATTGATAAAGGAAATGGCTTTTAAAAATCTTTTTAAAGGGCCGGGGATCTAGCTCAGCGGTCTAAGCACCTGCCTGGCAAGCACAAGGTCATGAGTTCAATCCCCGGTGCCGCAAAAAAAAAAAAATCTTTTTAAGAAGTTTGTCTCCCTATTAGTAGTTAAGTATTATAGTTTTTAATATTTTCCATATTTTTCTATTTAATAATGAATTCACATTCCTCCATGGATTACATTGGCACCTAGACAAGGGAACTAAATTTGGAGAAATTCAGTGGATATCCAGAAAAAATTTCCTTTCATAAGAGACTAAGAGGAACTGCATAAATCATTCATATGAGAGTCGAAGAGGTTTTAATTGAATGCAACTGAAAGATGCAAGGCATCAGGTAGTGCACGTGGTGTCCATGCTAAAAAGACTGTGTGTTATTAGAGACATAACTTTGTTGTAATGTTATGAAGTATTAGAGAGGAATGCTTTTCTAAATAGAATGTACTGTGGAAGTCTATGGATGTGCACTGTTTTGGCACAAGTGACATGCAATTGAATCCTATGCCTGGTTGGGAATGGAGATAAGTTTTTGCATACTACAACCAATACACTTAAAATGTTTGATACATTGTATCAGCTTGAGAAGTTTAGAAGTTTAAGTGACTCCGCAGGGAGCCAGGGTCCTTGCTTTGTAAACATCTTCAGCCTGTGCAAGAGGAGGGCACAGAGGTGGTATGAGTGTTGCAGTAGCCCAACGGCAGGGAGCCTGCTTACAGTACAAGGGAGAAAAAGAGGTTTATCCTCTTACCTTTTTGCTGTTGTTGCTTTTGCCATCTTCTGCTGCCTTGAACTATTGCCTCTGGCCATGTGCTACCCACCTTGGAGCCAACTGATTATGGACTGAAAACTCTACAGCCTGTGAGCTATATAAACCTTTCCTTCCCTAACTTTGGAGTGTCCAGTATTTTGTCCAGGAATGAGAGAAAAGTAGCTATGACAATTCTAAAATTTGTGCATTACATAATCTCTACAGATAACCTGGGGACTAAATGAAGATAGCCTACCGAGGTGTTCTTTCTCTATATTCTATCATATAATGAGAGATGTGCACAACTTATGAATGCTTGCCAAATTGGTTCTCCAAGAACCATTTAGCCTTTTTGTTTTTGTTTTTGTTTTGAGGCAGTCTTGCTGTGTGTATAGTTCAGGCTGGCATTGAACTCACTGTAGCCCAGGGTTGCCTTTAACTTGGAGGTGTATTCCTGCCTGTGCCTCCCACGTGCTGGCATTACAGGTGTGGACCAGCATGCATGGCCTGAATTAGGTTCTTTCTTTGGAATAAGGGGTAGAAAATAGCTTTTATCATAGGCCATTAGGAATCTTCCCAAACATGGTTTTATATTTGCTGTCTTGAAATGAACTAAATGAACTATTCAGCAGGTCTCGCATCAGTTCATCTAACATTTATGTGCATAGTGAATTTCAAACATTTAAGAGTATTTTCATTGTGCATGCTGAAAGTGGAACAATTCATGGCTAAAAGAAAGCCTTTGGAGGTAGCCTGGTTTTGCATTCTCACTTCAACCTCTCACTAAACATTGTGTTACCCATGTTGTATATTTGTATTAAATTCTGTAAAATTGAGATTATAATTCCTATCTAATAAGTGTAGTACAAAGCTGGGTGTGGGGGCTCACGCCTGTAATCCCAGCATTCGAGAGGCTGAGACAGGAGGATCGTTGTGAGTTCGAGACCCGCCTGGGCTACAAAGTGAGCTCAAGGCCAGTCTGAATAGTATAGTGAGACCCTGTCTCAAAAACACAAGGGCTAAGGATCTAGCTCAGTGGCTTAAGCATCTGCCTGGCAAGTTCAATCCCTGGTGCCTCAAAAAGAAAAAAATGTAGTACATAATCATTTCAATATTAAATAAAACAATACAAACAGAATATTTACATTATGGTAAGCCTTCAGTAAATTTTGACTATTGCTAAATGTGCAGTAATGTAACATGCAGGTATACATACACAAAAATATGCATAAGAATATACACCCAGATGTGAAATTTTATTTATTTTCTTTCTTTTAAGTACTGTGTATTGAACATAGGGACTTTGCACAGAGCTATATCTCCAGCTCCTTATTTTCTTATGTTTTTACACAGGGTCTTGCTAAGGTACTTAGTTTCCCAGGCTAGGCTGAATCTTGCGACCTTCCTGCGACGGCATCCCAGAGAACTGGGATTACAAGGGTGAACTGCCAGTCCCTGCTATGTGAATTCATTGCTTTCAATGTTGTAAACCTGCAAGTCTGATGAAGTGTAATAAAGATTCCACTTAATTATATAACAAGAATTAGACAAGGTTTTAGTATTGTTCCATTAATGATAATTTGTTTGTTTTGTAGAAATTTTTGCTTATTTGTCATAATAATATTAGAGAGAAAAATATAATTCACATATTTATTTTACATAAACAAAATATATATTTTATTAAGAGACAACAGTCCATAGTTACTATGATAAAGATGATTTTTTAAAACTAAGCAATTATTTGAACAACATTTTTATGCATAGTGTTTTGAAGTATAAGGGTCTATCTCATACTTTTCAATGAAGGCTATAAAATCACACATTTCAAATTATCTGTTTTCCTAGTTTTCAAATACTTACTAAGACCTGAGTGCCACAAAACATGAACTATTTAAACACTGATAAAGATTTGCACAAAAGTTACAATTTTATTTCACAAGTTACATTCATGCAATTTGAATTGGACTTTTTTTTTCCATTTGGGAAACTGAAGGATTCACTTTGCAAACTTTCATCACCACTTGATGATACTAATCCTCGACTATTTTGTTCTCCTTGCCTGCTTGTCTTTTTTAAACACGTGCAAATACACTTCTGAATTATTCTTTGAATGCTCAGAATTTAAAACTTCAGTCAACCTATTAAAAAGGCTTAAATGTTGTGAACTACTTCCATAGTTTCCTAGAATATATCTGTGCCAGATCCTTTCAAACTATATTTTTTTCTTTTTTGCATTATTGAGGATTGACCACAGGGTCCTCTCCCTGAGCTGCACCCCATCACCCTCTTTTTTTTAATTTTCAGACAGAGTCCAGCTCATTCTTTGAGTTGCCCAGGCTGGGTTTGAACCTGCCACCCTCCTGCTTCGGCCTCACAGGGAGCTGGGAAGACAGGCACGCTCCACCAGGTCTGGGTTTTCCAACCATTTGCTACACAGTGTTCACAGTGGTTTCTTTAATATCCAAGTCGCGTCATGATGCTATTTTTCATAAGTTTTGAATGGTCCCCTTCTTACTGTAAGCCTGAGTAAAAATGTGTTTTAACGGAAACATTTTTTGCCTGGGGGTAGTAGGTCGTCTCAACTTTTGGAGCCTCATCTGGTTCTTCCCTTCTCAAAGCACCTTCTGCTCAAATCACATTGACTTCTTTTGTTTCTTGAATTTTTAGGAAGTTGCTTAGAAAATTTTCACTTTCCTCCCAATGTTTGTCCTCCACACTTACGTGCCTCATCGCCTCATTGCTTTCTACTGTATACACATGCAACCCTTTTCTGTTATATTACAGGACTGCTTTATCCAAAAGAATTCCATTACCCCAGCACCTCATTTTCTTGTTTCCACTAATTCTGCTGTATTTGTCTTGGTAGTCATAACTACTTGGCATTATTATATGTCCATACGACTACATATAATTTATTTTCTTTACTTATTTTTATGAATCGCCTGTCCCTAAATCCTGTTCTCTAGATGATAAAGGGATTTGTTTTGTTCACTGCAATGTCCTCAGAGAGTCTGGTACAGATTAGGTGATCAATAAATATAAATTGAACAAACTAATTAACAATGCTCATTCTCACAGTCTTCATTACTTTCCTGTATGACAGTGTGACAGGCATCACACTGGAAACATCATTACAAGCCCACAGCTGTGATGTGACTCAGTCACTTTCAGATATATTAGTCTCCTGATCTTAAGCAAGTCACTCAGAAAATACACATTCAGTATTTTAAAGAAATATTAGCATTGGCATTTAATTTGTCTTGTCCGAACCATGAAGAAAGACTCAGTGTACAGATTTATTTGCTTGCAAATATCATTGAAGTGGTTAATTCTAAACAGAAAAGCAAAAAAGATAAAAAGAACCATAACACATTCTAAAGAAAATCAAGTGGAGATGGAAGCAAAAGCAGTTTAGCATTTTTTTTCTTTTTCAAATTCTCCTCTCAAAAATAGCTTTCCAAAATAATCATATGGGTTAAGAAGATAAATCAAGTAATTCACACACGAAACAGAATGATTGATCCAAGTCGTTCGAAAGCCTGTTCAGGGATCTAGATAGGAAAGCAATCAGATGCCTTGGCACCAGTCAATCAGATGAAATTACATCAGGTTCACCATGAAATGTAAGTGTCTGAGACATGCCTTCACTTATATAAGGCAAGAGCCCTGCACCTTACATTTGTATTTTCCTCTGCATCTGGAACTAAGCCTGATCATGTTGATGTTTAAGAACTTCTGTTCTATATTTCTGGCTTAATTCTTGCCTGATTAGGTTAGAGGAATTTCCACTCCTTCCATGATGAGCTCTACCTAGTTATCCAGATGTGCTCTGCAATAAGCAGAAAGCAAATCATCTTTCACAACTTTTTAAAGAAGTGCTGCCACCTGCAACATATGGCAGTGTTCCAGCCTGTGCAGTACAGTCCTCTCTGTCCCTACCCCTGGTCTACCTCTTCCCTAGTAATTATCTTGTCAGACTGTCACCAGATTTTCACATTGCATCTGCAGATGAGCTAACATGCAATTCTGAGACAGCTGTCTTTCAGACGTCAGCTTGCAAGGCTGACATCTGGAAACTAGGACCTCAGTTTCAATATCTGAGATGGTAAGAGCAATTCCCTCTGCCTAAAAGTTTGTACAAACATCTGGTCTCCTTCTAAGTGTCTGGAATATTGCAATATACTAAGCAAAGGATTTGTTTGGAGACCTGACCCTGATATAATTGCTTAATACTGAGTCTCCGGCGAGCTTTCTTGGTAGACAACATTTCACAGCCTGCTGCGGCAGGGGTTAAGTGCATTCTCTTGTCACTCCACTAACAGAAGCTCTGAGGACTCCTGTAAGCTTGGCTCTGACTGCCTTAGGATTTTGCCTCCTGTATTTTCCTTTGTCTGATTTTGATTGATATTCCTTAACTATAGCAAATCAGCCATGGATATGACTATATGATGTGTCCTGTAGGTTCCCAATGTGAATTGATGAATCTGTGAATCTGAAGGTGAACATGAGGAAAGGCAACTTAGTAATGTAGAGGTGAATTTTCTGCTTTAGTCAGTGCAATGCAAGCTATCAAATGCAGGTGCTAAAGGTAGACAATGCTAGTAATAATCATTCTAATAACCTGATCATCTTCCTTGCAGAATGGCTTTGATGAAGTCTGCTAAGTAACTGCCCCTTTGAAGTCTGATTGCTGTCTTTATTTGTGATTGCTAGACATGAAAAACCATGATTATAGTTCTCCACAGCATGAAGAATTTTAAGTGTGACACTATACTTCAAGTGACTCAGGAATTTCTGGATTTTTAAATGCAAATTAATTATATACATTAGTTAGTTGCATTTTGACAGATTCATGCATGCATGTAATATATTTTGATAAATTCTAGCATCCAGTATCTCCTTTTTCCTTCCCTGTCATTCTGTTCATTTTCTCCAATGGCCCAACTTCTGGTCTTCTGGTCTCTCTCTCCCTCTCTCCCTCTCTGATTCTATCTCTCTCTGTTTCTTTTTCTCTCTGTTTCCCTTTCTGTTTCTGTCCATCTGTCTGTTTCTCTCTCTCTCACTGTCTCCCCTTGTCTCTTGAAAGAAAATGTGTAATAGTTGTCCTTCTGAGTCTTATTTCATATTATATAATGATCTCAGATTCCAGCCACTATACTGTAAATAACACAATTTTACTCTTCTTGTCAGATGATAATTATCTATGTAAACCACATTTAATTTATCCACACATTTGTGGACAGTAACCTAGGCTGATTTCATAGCCCAGTTATTGTGCATTGGACTTCAATGCAAATGAGTGTGCATATATCTCTAGAGTTTCATGATTTTAGTTGCTTTGGGTGTGTACCAAGAAGTGGCATATGTATATCAAATGATAGCTACATTTTTTTTAATATTTTGAAGAATCTCCATGCAGATATTCATGATGACTCATGTAACTGACATTCTCACCAACTGCCTTTTTCCTACAGACAGCCTCACCAGCATTTGTTATTTATTAATGATATTAATTCTTTCCTGTCACTTTTGGGGGGTATGGTTTGTTCTTTTTCATTATGTTACATATCAGAGGTGACTCTGATCTTGTAAGGTAGGAAGTCACAACTGTAAACTTCTCTTGCAGCTCTGCCTTTGTTGTGTCTCGTAAATTCTGGTATGCCATCTTCCATTCTCACTTGAGTTGAAGAAGTTTCATATTTCTTCTGCTAGTCATGGATTATTCAAAGTAAATTTGTCAGTTGCAATGTGTTAGCACAGTTTCTTTAACTGTTGGTTTCGAATTTTCATTGCAAACTAACAAAATACATGGGGCTATTCTAAAATTTTTGCATTTAAGTTTTACTTTATCACCAAAAATGCGGTCTATTTTGGAGAACACTCTCTAGGTTGCTAAAAAGAACATGTGTTCCATTCTTGTTGGATGGAACACTCTGTAGGTATCCAGTAGCTATCTGCTAAATACATTTGATTCACAGTTTGTTTCTGATGTTTTCCTGTTGAACTTTTTTTTTTCTGGTTTAAATGGTTATTTACAAAAACGGGGCATTTAATCATCAATATAGTTTCTTACTGTCTATTTAGTTGTTTTATGTTTAGCAGTGCTTTTTGTTTGTTTGTTTGGTTGATTGGTAGTTTAGTTTTATTTGTGTGTTTGTTTTTATGAAGTTGATTACACCAGTGTTTGGTTTGTATGATTGTACAATCTTTAAATCACTTTGGTGTAGTTTTGCCTTACTCATATATATTGGCCTTTGTATCTTCTTACTCATCTTGATGATATTTCTGCTTTTTCTGCTGAGTATAGCTACTCTTGCTCATTTTTGGCATTTCTATTGAATCCTATTCTCTGTAATTTCAGTTTCACAGTGTGTATGTTTTTGTGGATGAGGTCTGGTTCTTGCTGGCAACTTAGAACATTTTTAAATCCCATCTGCTATTCTGTGTCTTTTAATTAGAGAATAGGGCAACCCACTTGGGACCCCGGAGAATAAAGGTCGTTGAAATCAGGATTATTATTGAGATATATGCACTTACTCTCATCCTTTATTTGTTTTTCAGATGTTTCACACTTTTGTTTGACTGCTCTTCCCCTTCTGCATCACGTGTTCCCCTAAATTTCCCCTTGTGCTGAGCTTGTGGTCACAAATTCCTCTACTTGTGATTTATCTCAGAAGTTCTTTATTTCTGCAATTCTTAAGAACTGCATTGCTGAAGATAGTAATCTGGTGCACTTGTGTTTTTAATCTTCAGATATGTTATGTCATGCCCTCCTGGTCTTTAGAGCTTCTGCTGAGACAGCTGCTGTTACTCAGATGCATTTGCCTTTGCAACTGACATGACATTTTCCTATTGCAGTGCCACTAGCTTGGAACCAATCTTTTCCACGTGGATGTTTGGTGGAAAGTTAAGATCTAATCTACAGCAGAAGTAAAGATCAGAGGCTAAAAGTTTGCTTTCATTACATTCAGAAGTGAGACAACGAAGCAACAACACCATCTTCTCACAGATGATAATAGGAATAATAAAATAGTGGTTGATAGTATAGTAGTTGTTGTGTGAGACATTAACAAAAATCCTCAAACTTGGAACATCTGTTGTATATATTACATTATAAGCCATGGGCTTTTCTATGCCTATAAGAAAACAAGAAAACATATGTAGGCTGGAATTCAGAAAAGAAATTACGATTTTGCAGATTTTTTTGGGTTTTTGGTAGTGGGAATCAAACTCAGGACCTTGAACTGGCCAGGCAAGTGCTGCACCA
>RJWT010023927.1:0-16656 GCA_004365215.1 Cuniculus paca | reverse complement strand
CTATGAAATTTTCTTCCACAAATAGTAAATTTTGTTTTTGTTCATAAGGTAGGTCTCCAATTGTCCTAGAAGAAAGACTATTTGTTTGCATGTACATATCTTGTAGAAATAAAATAAAGAGAAAAGAAACAACCAATACATGAAGCAACAGAAAGGATTATCTCTAGTCCAACTCTCTTCATCTCTCATTCTCCAGACCATAATTTAGAGATATCTTACGGGTATTTCAAAGGACAGTCAAGCGAGTCAGAGTCATTTTAAAATGAACTCAGCTTTTCTTTTCCTCAAGTTATTTTACTTTTTCATTCTTTAAATTAGTAATTGTCATTAAAAATGATTCCTGTTCTCAAACCAAAAAATTTTTTAAAAAATTTGATACTTACTTTTAGTGTAACTCTTCACTTTTTTCCTTCTCTTCTTATGAGGCCAGAACTGTCTCTTATCTGGATTATTTCAACAGTTTTGTTAGTGATCTATCTGGTAAACCATGAGATCCTCGGGTTTTAACAAAATAGAAGTTTAGTCTTTGCTCAGATAAATTCCTGTTGGCCTGGGAGGTAGAAGGTAAGGATGTGTATCTGTTTATACATGCACTCATTCAGTAACCCAAGACAGCAAAAGCTGTTCAAGTTTCAAAGTATTTTCAAAGGTTATCCCCGAAGGTCAGAAGATGGGAGAAGGGAAGTGGGGGTTTACATAAGAAGTTGGGAAAACAGGCTTTAACTGGGCAGCTACTTTCTAATACAAACTATTCACTACAGAGATGTATTGTGTAACACGAAGTCTTGGGGGATAACCATCTCCGAACTCTGATGCTTTCTTGCTATTGACTTTTTTTAAAAGGAAGAATTAATTGTGACCATTCTCTGCATAAAACTCTTCTATGACTGGGCATGATGGTCCACGCCAGTAATCCCAGCACTCTGGAGGCTGAGGTAGGAGGATCACCTCCAATTTGAGACCAGCCTGACCTACAAAGGGATACCCTGTGTGTCAAAAACAAACAAAACATAAAGCAACAACAAAAAGTTTCTATGGCTACCATAGCCCTCACAATGAATGAATGAATGAATGAATGAATGAATGAATGAATGAATAAGAAAAACCAAAGTTGCACCACCTATACACATAATTTGTCATCCAACTAGAAAATTTTGAAAATGTGAAGTGGTGCTATTAACTAAGTTAGGGCAAAAAGTGCTACTATTAATAATTAAGTTAGGACTCTTCTCGTCAAACCAAGTTTCATCCTTCTTATAAGAGGTGGGAAGATTGCAAGTATGAGGCCAGCCTGAGTAACTTAGAAAAACCCAGTCTCAAAATAAAAACTGAAGGGTTGGGAATGTAGTAGAATGTCTGTGTTTAGTACCCAGTACCACACAAAGAACAGAGGCTTTAAATCCATGATCTACTTAGCATTTTGAGTGTCAAACCCAAAACATACTTATCTTAGTCATCTTCCCATTATCACAACGATCAAGTTGAAAGAGGAAAGGTTTAGTTTGGCTCAGATTTAGACCTTTTAGTCTTTGATCAGTTGGCCTCATTGCTTTTGGAAGTGGAGTGCTTAGTGAGTTAAAGTGCTCATATGAAATCCAGGAACTGAAACTGAAAGGACTAGAATGGGATTATAGTCCCAATAACTCCTTCCTGGTCATATTTCCAATAACCAGACCTCCTCCAAGACCCCACCTTTTTACATTTCTACCACCTCCCAAATTGTCACGAAGTGTCCTAAAGTGATGCAGGTACTAGCTAGATGTATGGCACTATAGTACTTTAATTCCCAAAATGTATTATGCTCATTCTTTCTTTGGGGATTTTGGTACTTATCTTTTCTTAACCTAAAGCCAATTTCTGATCATTTTTCAGGTACATGGATATTGCTTCCTTCAGAAAATCCTAGTTATTTTTTTTCTGAAAGCATTCCAATCTTCAGCGCACTGATTGTACTGTGTTGTAATAAATACCTTCCTTAAAGGCATGCCAGTCATTACCTCCTTTGGACTACTAGAGCAGAGGAGGAGAGTAACCATTTATCTTTAGAAAAGAAGCTAACATAGAATAAACATTTATAAGTATTTGTTGAGTATATGAGTAAATCTGTTTTTTCTTGTCACATGTATTTTCACAACAGCTATTTTCATAATGGCTATTTTGCTTCTTCATGAGTATATAGGAAAGATAAAAATTATACACACTTTTTAGGATTTTGTGAGAATTAAGAGATGAAATAAATATATAAAAATAGAGTGTCACTGTACAAAAAGATAGTCTCAATAAATTTTAGCAAATTGCTATTCTTCATACTTAAATCAAATATGTAATATCATATTCTTTTTCTGATCTTCTCATGCAAATCTATTTTCTGTTATATTTTTGTGCTTCAGTTTTAGATATTTCTCTATTAGACTTATACCAAAATAAGTTTGCAGAACTTCATGTCTCCCAGTAATTCCTGAGTTCCTTATTAACAATCACCTGTTTGTTTTATCTATGCAGTAATAACAAGGGCTTGAGTAAAACATTTATTTGTTGTCTTACACCTAAAGAAAGTTGAAGACTGAGGAAATGTAATTTTGAGGACTTGCATTGGGACTTAAAAAATAATAAATAAATCATATTTCATTTAAAAGAAGGTTTTCATTTATTTACTTACTGTTTTACATGGAGGGAGAGCCCTAAAGCTTTCCAAAACAATATTTTAGACTGTTTCATCACACTTTGAAAAACCTATTACTTCAGTATCTCATGAAAGTAGACATATAACTCCAAAATGTTTTCTTTGCCAATAATTCATCTGATACTAGATTTCTAAGAATCTGAAAGACCTTAAAACGCACCAGTCTGAGTCCTCTCATTTTACATGAAAGGAATAAAAAATATAGGGAAGATAAACAGCTTTGAAATTCTAGTGGGCAGTAAAAGATTTGAGGAAGTGTAATCACTAGCTATTTATCCCAATGTTTTATGTCTCCAAAAAATCAGTAATTTAGATGAAACTGTCAGTTTAACATATTCTAGATGCAGTATGGGTTTAATTGAATGTCTGCTTGAATTATATTCAATTATATTGATGTTTCACTAATATGTGTTGCAATGAACATAACAAAATCTCTCCCAAACTTGAAATTTTTCCCTATGTTGTTAAAAGTCACTAGTTTAATTATCTTTAATTTAAAGTTGTGGTTTTAGGACTGCTGCTCATGACTGCACATTGATTTTACTTGCATTAAGAAAATTCGATTAGCTTGAATCTTTTATATATATTTGTAAATCACGAATAGTGCTTTTTTGATGTTCAAGACTAATTATTTCCATGAATACAAATGTCAGCAATATGAAGAGCCAGTTACAGAATGGAAAAAACAAGAAGTACCAGAAAATACTTTAGAACTGCCTGCATAATGTGTTGTGTCCTTTATTTTCTGGCGCTATTTTAAATTGTGCACTGATACAGATGGTAGCATACAGTTAGGACTTTATGAACTGGATAATTTAACTGGATTTTGCTTCATTTGTTTCATACAGCTATATCAGAATAGGCACATAAATACAAAAGTAAATGCATGGCAACATGTGGCTTACTTAGGTCTTTGTCTACTCAATCTAGCAAAGCTAGTAAGTTTTCCTAAGTTTTGTCCTTTAGTTAGAGGCGAATGATGTCACCAGTAGCATCTGAATTGTTACTCAGTGAGGTATACCTTTAAAAATAGATTCTTAATTGATAATCTTATGTTTGTTGTGCATTAAATAAATACATAAAGTTTAATACAATGCTAGGCTCTTAATTGCACTCCTGAGATAGTAATTATTTTTACTTTGTCAGTGGAAAGCAAGCATTACTGATGTTGCTCACTGGCACATTTTGTGAAATAGAAGCTGAAAATTTTTTGTTTTAAAATTTCATTATGTTATTTCACCCTCAAAAAAAGATACCTGAGAAAGAAATGTTTTGTGAATTACTGAAACTATAAAAATCAAAAAAGTTTTCAAAATCTGGTGATGGAAGTTATCTTCTAACGATTTTCTTTTTGTCATTACTTCTTGAGAAAAATGGCTTAGTGTTTGTGGAAATCTCTATTAATACTGTTATTACTAAACAAGGCACAGGTAAATTCATTGCTGGTTTACTATATTTTTGTAGTGTTATCGTACTTGCCACAGCAGCTAGAATATAGAATATTTGATAAGGAATTTTTAAACTAGTTGAGACAATAAAATCATGCCCAGGAAATAGCAATTACAGTGAAAAGAAACCCTGATATTAATTGCTTTAAGTTTATTGTCAATTATCACAAGACAGCAATAATAAGCTACTATTGCAGAAGGTCTCTTTAACTGCCAGCCTGACCTGTAAAAGCAGAGGGGTGTGACCAGTTCTCATTGGTGCCAACTTTTAATATAGTTTACAAATAGTACTAGGAAATAGATTAAGGGAAAAAATGGAAAATTAATGGGACCAGATTTGCTTGGTGGTAGCTTAACTGAATTTCTGAAATGCAGGAAGGATGGCAGTTGTTTTATGGAAGAATACCTTAATGTACTTTGAACTATCAGGTGAAGACAGAAAAATATCATCTCATGTAGGTCAAAATATCGTTATTAGTCGAAGATTGTATCCTCATTATATGTGCATTTCCTCAAAGCATCATTGCAAAAAACCCAAAAATTTAAAATGTGTTTTATCTATTATTGTATGGACTTTATTGAGTTTCCATATATTGTAAGCATATTAATTTGAGTGGCAATCTGAGATTAAGCAAAATGGCACTTTTTAACAGAAAAAAAAACAATGAAATAATTAAACGTCTTTTGAGTTACTTTTTTAATTGGATAAGTAACAAAATAATTAAAGGAATAGAAAATAGAAATATCTCTACATATTTATTATCCTTCAACATTTTGAGTAATAGTATGTAATAGTAGTAGTAATAAAATGAACTTTGAAATACTATCATAATAATTTCATATATTGTATGTCTAAATATGCAAGTACAGATGAACAGATATTGATGTAGCTATAGATGAGTCTGCTTTGTAGACACGGAGATAATTATTTAAGGTGCAAAGGTTTAAAAATAGCTTTATATGTACCCCTTAATCCCCAAATAAGTATCAAGATAGTGTAATTGTGAAACCATTGTGGTCCATGATTACCATCTAGTGGCCAGGTCTTTGAATTGCAAATGCTGTATTCAGTCCAATAGAAAACCTAAGGGGGCTTATTTGGCCAATTCAACCCATTTTCTTGATTCAATATGATATTGTATAATAATAACAACTGCCTACAAAGGTATGGTAAATATATTTCTCAGAAAAAAATAGATTGTGTCTGCATGACAGTGATTAATTCCAATTGAAAAAGACTGAATTTTGATAGCAAAATCAAAATTGAGTTGAAAAAAATGTTTGAATAAAAGTACAAATAATTTAAGAATTATGCTTCATTAAAGATTAATAAAAGATCTAATTATGAATTTAATAAATATCCTAGCTTGATGGTAAGATCTAAACATTCTTTCAATATTTTTACATCAATCATAATGTGATAAAAATATTTAGAATTTTTATTAATGAAAATGTCCCAAGTCCTACCTATTTTACTGCTGTTTTATGGTCTAAATTTATTCAGATGGTATTAATTTTTAGTCCAATGAAAATTAAGATATATTTTTTCTAAATTAAAATAGCATGTATACATAAATAAAATATCCTTGATATAATGCATTATTGATTTATATGTCTTCTCCAACGTTAGAATTTGTGCTCTTTAAATACATAGGTCATATTCATATTTGTGTAACACACCTTGTAATTTAATAATTAAATAAATCCATAAAAAAGAAAATCAATGAAAAAATTAGAAATTTGGAAAATTTACTTAAAAATTACATAATAGCAGATATAGTATAGAAAAATTTCCAGATTAAAACTTGCTAGTGATGTGAGGTATAATCATATGGAAAGGCAACTGAACTTTACAGACACCAAGACTTGTGTTAGGGTCACTTTCTGGGGATAGCGACAACTTTTTGGTGTTTTGGGTGACTTAAAGGATGTAGAAGACCTACTGGGTCACAATCTTAGAACTGACATATTGGTAGCTCCCAGAAATGTTGAGATGGAGGATATCAAAGCGAGCTCTATGGACCATTCTGATAAGACACTCATCTTTATGTTCCATAATCTCTCTATACTTTCCGTCCAACACCCAAATTTAGATGTGCACCCTAAAGTGCTCAGGCAATGTTGTCAGAGAAGTTGCTCTGCCCCTGTGATCTTTGTTCTTTCCTTGGAAGTCTTGCTTCTGGAGATCTCATTAGTTTGTTTTGTTTTGTTTTGTTGTTCTTTTTCTTTTCTTTTTTATTTATTTTTTTTCCAAGTCTGGCTGCTTTTGTGCCTCCACCAAGTCTGCTATCAATGGATAAAAATTGTGAGATAGATGAAACATGGATTTTTTGTGTCCCTTTATTGTATAGAAGACTGATACCTCAAAGATCTCTCTCTATATATATATACATAGATAGATAGATAGATAGATAGATAGATAGATATAGATACAAACATATATAAAGATACACATATAGATACAGAGATATACAGAGAGCTATATATACAGATATACAGAGAAATACAGATACATATGCAATATATAGAGAGAGACAATGAGAGAGAGAAACGAATTAATTTCTAGTGATAAACTACTATCCTTCAAGTTAAGATTTAGCAGAAGTACATTCTAGTTGTTCTTGGACAGGTTTAAATCCACTCACTTGCACAGAGACAGTTATACTTATGAGCATGATTAGTTGGTTGAAAAGGTAGTCTAAATGATGTAGGTATAGTAAGATCTTAAAAAAATCATAGACTATTAAGGAGGATAAGGAAGAAAATAGAAATACAAATGTTCTACAAATAGCTAGATGTGTTGGGTGACATACTGTCTTATAATGAATGTTCTCAGAAGTGTTTGATGAGTGGTTGTATATATTTTCTTTATAATCATTAGTAATTTGTACTGTCACTATTAATACCAGGAAGATAAACTTATTCAGATAGGGTGCCAGGTGATACAAAGGAAAGACAACCATGTTGTGATACATAATGACAGAGGGATGCTATTTTGAAGGAGGTGAGAGTAAACATTTTTGAGTAAATTACATTCAAGTGACCTGAATGATGGGACAGAACAATTCCCATGAGCAGTTGGAGAGTGAACATTTCAAGCAAAAAAAAGGGCAGATGCAAAGTTCCTGGGGTGGCAAAAGTTTTGTGTTTGTGGAACATACTGTGGATTTGAGTAGATGAAGCATGTTTTTATCAGCATTAAAATCTTAGATCACAAATGACTGTTTCACCATGTATAATGCATTGTAAGCTTTGGCTACTGGGATTTTATTCCAAGTGTAATGAATTCATTCACTAACTCACTTTCAGTAGAAGTACCTGATACCAGGAATGTTTCTAAAAGCCTACTTTGAATCTTCGTGGAGAAGGGATTATGAAAGGGCAGGAGAAAACCCTGGAAAAGAAAGTGGACATGAAAAAGAAAAAGAAAAAGTAAAAGAAAAAAAGAAAGTTGAATTGTTTCTGAAATTGTTAGCTGTAGCATGATGGTAGACCTCAGTTCTGAGACCCAGCAGGAAAATTTTTCTGGCTAGTAGACATGCATCCAGAATTCTGTTTGGAAATGTTAAATTTAAATCACAATTTTAGCAACTTTTTTTTGAAGGGGGGGAGGAATTTAAAGCACTTGTTATTTCTTTACTAAATAAAGAATTGATCAATGCCAATATGGCACATGTGTCTGGGAAATGCCTGGAGAAATTGTCAACCTGTTTCTGGAGTCAGATTCTACATTGATTCTAAACTCTTGATTCTACCTTGTACCAACTGTGTGACCCTGAACAATGGCTTAATTTCTCAGTGCCTCATTTCCTCAACTCTAAACATTAATAATTATGAAGTGTTTCTAATAGTCTTTTCAAGGATTAAATAAATTAATCAATATAAGGCCTCTATAGCAGGGCCACACACATAGTAAGTGCATTATGCAAATTGTTTCTTAGGAAATTTCTAAGTTACAGTGTTGTTAGTTAAAATCGACTTTCTTTGAAAATATCTTTCTATTCAATACATTTCCCCTGTGCTGCATGCTTGTTGAATGTTGCTTCTACTCTTAAAAGGAGACAATCACTCTAAACAGAAGACGGTGAGTGATAAGTATTAGTGGGAGACTATAATTTGTTGAATTTATGACTGTTTGTCATAAATTCTTTGTGAAAATCATAAGTTCTTTGTGAAATCTCTATTGATTCATTTTGAAGTCATGCAATGATCATGACAGTACTACCCATGACCCATGAACTATAACCCATGACCTATATGTGTGATTTTTAAATTATCCTCTGAGGCTCTGATCCTAAATTACACTGTCTTTACACTTTCTTTCTCTTAAATTACACTGTCTTAAATTAGAGGCTATTTAAAGTATACCTCTGTATTCTTTATTCCTATTTATGTTTAATTATTTTAATAAATCAATTATTCTAAATGTAAAATCATAATTATATGGCATACCTAGAATTATTAGAATGTTAAGAAATAGTTTTATCACCAAAATGTTACTAAATTATTGACTTCTTGAAACATAATTAAATGAAGGAAAATCATTTATTTATAAACCTAGAAACCATAAGAAAACATTAGGAAAATATCATTAAGTTCAGAATATCTGAATTTCAACATGGCAAATGTGCCAAAGGCACTTTATATATTTGAATCATTTGGTATTTTTCTAAAGAACACTAATGAGAATTTTGATGGTATAGCACTACTCTATAAAGCTGGGAATCTTTGAGAATCGTTTAACTTATAAAATTACAGACCAGAATCATATTTAAAAAACAAAACAAATTTTACATGTGAAAATCAAAAATGTTGTGGGTAACTGCGTAAACAGAAGCAAGAGTTAAAACTGCCTTGACCTGGTTTGGCCAAATTCTACTTACACATCACATGTGAGTATTAACCTCTGATACTGAGAGGGATACACAATCTCTGGAAATACCATCTGTGAACAAAACCGAAGAACCATTATCTTCAAATAACTAAAGGATGTTTTGCAAAATAAAATATTAATTATTTTTGCCATGGGTGAAAATTTGAAGAAGACACAAAAGGAAAGTTTCCCAAGCATAATAACTCAATATAGATGAGAAGGTTATACTACAAATATTCTCAAGGTCTTTTAAAAATTGTATAATATTCAAGCCCTTTATTTCTTGATTCTAGTACCTAAATGCTTTCATAAGAATGTTAGGTTGTAGAATGAGAATAAATCTTTAAGATTCTAAATGACTTCATATTCTAATAATTCTATGTGTCAAAGCTCACAGATAAACTCATAATACCACATCTTGCAAAGTTGAGTAGATAAATTCTCGTCTAAAAAATTTTTCACAAAGAATAACTATGAACTACCTCAGAATTCCAGAAATTATCCATTGCAAGTTCAGAATATTAGGGTGATACCTAAGTCTTCTGAGAGATTGATGTTATGTAATAGCACCAATGCACAATCACTTGAAAGACCCTATACAAAGAATTATGCATTCTGACTATTTTTCTAAGGAAGGCAGAACCAGGGTCATTCAGCCAAAAAAAGTAGTTCCAGGGGACCAAACATTTTTAATTAATGTCTTTATTCATTCTCATACTATAATTTGTTGAACCATAACAAGTATATACAAAGAAAAACAGAGCCAAACTGACATTAGCCACCAATATTTTAACACTGACCACATCTGTAACAATTGAGTTAAAACTTTATACTACATATATGCATAATAAAATAGAATTAAAACAAGGAATTATACTAGAAAAACTGCCTCATTTATTTACTCACAGGCTTAATAAACACAGGCTAGAGCTTGCTGCTTTAGTTTTCATTTCCTTCAAATTTATATTTGCCCTTCTACAAATTCATTTTCCTGAATAGATTTCTATTTCCCAGTCTAGTTGGCAAAGGCTCCTTCATGCATTAGAATTTTAAACAGTATCAAGACAAGTAAGTAAATAAAAATAATTAAAATGAATAGTTTATCATCATCTAAATGCAAACTAGTACAACACAGAGAAAACCTATGCCATCTTTCATTATTTGCTTAACACTTATTAATTATGATAGTATATATCTCAATAAAAACTGAGAGATGTTGACACCAGCGTCATGAATTGAAAAGCCAAGTACACACATCAACATATGGATAGATTTAATCCTATGAACAAATGTAAATACTGGTAAGAGACTTATGGTCATTAAAAAAATAAATATTTTTATAACAGTTTTGTGTTTACAGGAATACCGCAGAGAATACAGCACCCTCCTAAACCCCAAAGCCTGTTTTTACTATCACTAACACTTTATATAAGCAGAATATGTTAATTACCAGTAAATATATAATCTAGGTACAATTATTAAATACATTCATCCTGTTGCCATTTTCTTTAGTTCTAGTCTAATGTCCTTTCTGATCCCTGACTGCCTCCTAGGGTAGGTACTACATGACATTTCATCCTCATGTCTCTTTTGTCATTTTTGGCTAAGGTGGTTTCCTAGACATTCCTTGTTATTGAGAACCTGGACAGTTTTGAGGAGTACTGACAAAGGAATTTGTGAAATATTTCTCTGTTGAGATTTGATTAATGTTTTTTCTTAATCTTTACATTCTGTCATTGTAAGATCTAGGCTCACCTGGTTTATTCTCTAATTCTTTCCAAGAATCAGCGATTTCTCCAAAGAGCCTTTGTTCTTTCCAGGCTTTTTATTTATTTATTTACCATTCTAAGCTTTGTTTTGTTGTTGCTGTTGTTATTTTTGATATAGTCATTGTTACTGAAGTAACACAGAAACTTGACATTGGTTCCATTTCCTTTTTCTAATGGTCAAAGATGCTGGACATTTTCTTCATATATGTTTTTGACATTCGCACTTTTTCCTTTGAGAAGTGTCTGTTCATTTCATTTGTCTGCTATTGATTGGATCTCTTATTTTGTGTAGTTTAATTTTTTTGAAGTTATAATATATGTAGATATTAGTCCTCTGTCCAAACAGTAATTGTCAGTATTTTTCCCTTTTTCTAGGTTATCTCGTCTCTCTTTCGGTTGTTTCCTTTGCTATTCAGAGGCTTTTTAATTTTATATAATCCCATTTATTGATGGCTGATGTTATTCTTATGCAATTGGAGTTCTGTTCAGAAAGTCCTTGCCTATACCTATATCTTCAAGAGTTTTACCTAAACTTATATCTCTGCAAGTTCAGTGTTTCTGGTTGAGTATCTAGATTTTTGAAACATTTTTATTTTATTTTAGTACAGGGTGAAAGACTCGAGGTTATTCATTCTTCTGTATCTGTTGGTGGATTAGTTAATGGTCAGTTTGAGTGGGAACACGCAACTGAGTGTGGTTCTAGGGTTGAAAGACCCAGCTGAGGCTTCTTGCTTGCAAGAGCAGCATAAAAGGAGAACTGGAGGGAAATATTGCGTGCTTCTGATTTCCCAGAAGAAGCTTTGTTGTGACTGTTTTTCCTGATAGGAAATTGTGTGTTCTTGGCATCAAAGGACCTGAGCTTCTCCCTGTGGCTGGGATGGCTGCTGTTCTCTTGGGGAAGCTCTGGTCTTGGCCTTTGTCTAAAGTGTAGTTTTGCTTCCTGACTCCAGTGCAAGTTGCTCAGCTTTTCTGGCACAAATCCTTTACCTTGCCGGCATAGACTTTTTAGCTTCCACGCCTTCCAGCCCTGGCCCTTGGTCTTTCCAGTGCAGATCCTTGACAGGGACTTGCATGAGATATTGCCGTGGTCTCTAGTTCTTTGACTGGACCGTTGTGGACAGTGCCTTAGGAACCAGGGCCTCAGCTGGATACTTCTGGTCTTTAGCGTGCAGACAGATGTCTTACACTCTTCTGCCTTTGTTTTCTTGGTTACCCAAGATAACCCTATAAATTTATGCGGTCTATGTTAAAATTATTCACTTGCAAACCATGAATACAACAATGAAGAAACCAGTTTTCCCAGCACGATTTGTTAAAGAAGTAATTATTTCTTCAGCATTTGTTTTCGGTCTCTGTCAAAAAGCAGATGACTGAAATCATATGGGGTTGTTTCTGCATCCTCAATTCTATTCTACTGACCAATACTTCCATTTTTGGAGTATCATGTTGTTCTGTTCATTTGTTTTCTGTAGCCGGTAAGATAACTTGAAATCTAGGGTGTAATATTTCTTGCTTTGCTTTTGTTCCTCGGAATTTTTCTTGGGTACTCAGGGTGTCTTCTGGCTTCATATAAATTTTAGGATTTTTTTCCTGGTTCTGTGAAAAAATGCTGATGGTATTTTGATTGGAATTGCAGTATATCTTTCATGATAATATGACCATTTTGACAATTTTGATTCTGCCCAACCAAGAACAGGGATGTCTTTCTATTTTCTAATGCCCTTTTCAATCTCTTTTTTTCAGAACACTAGATTTTCGGTCATACATGACTTTTACTTCCTTGCTTAGGTTAATTCTTAGGTATTTGAGTTATATTTAAAGCTGTTGGGAATGGAATTTTTCCTAATGTCTTTCTACTTAGGTTTATTATTGGTGTAAGGAAATGTTAATAGTTTTTGTGTGCTGATTTTGAATCCTGCCACTTTGCTGAATTTGCTTATTAGTTCTGAGAATCTTCTGTCGAGTTTCTTGGGTTTTCTATGTAAAGGACCAAGTCATCTGCAAATCAGGATTGTTTAACTCTCCTTTCCTATTCAAATCTTTTCCAATAATGTTGAGAGTGGACATCTTTGTCCTGTTCTTCATTTAGATGAATGGTTTTGGTTTTCTCACACTTAATATGATTTTGGGAATGACTTTGTCATAAATGATTTGTTGGTTTGAGATAAAGTCCTTCTCTGCCTATTTTAATCAGGGTTCTTATTATGAATGGGTGTTGGAGATTACCAAATTCTTTTTCTGATCATGTGGTTATTATCCTTACTTCTGTTTGTGTAGCATATTATACTTATTGAGTTATATATTTTGAACAACCCTTGCATCTTTGGGATGAAGGTGAGTTGATCATGATGTATGATCTTTTTAATGATTTGCTGCTTCCGTTTGCAAGTATCTTACTGAGAATTTTTGCATGTAGTTTTATCAAGGATTTTGGCCCATAATTTTTACAGTTATTGTTGAGTTTTTGCCCGGTTTTGACATGAGGTAATGCTGGCTTCATTGATGAGTTTGGCAGTATTCCTTCTCGTTGAATTTTGTAAAACATTTTGAGTACTGGCATTAGTTCTTTCCTGAAATTTTTGCAAAATTCAGAGGTTAATCCATCAGGTCTGGATTTCTTAGTTTATAGAGTTCTTATTACTGTCTCTATTTCATTGCCTGTTATTAGTCTAGACCAAGTTTTTATATCTTTACAGTTGAGTTGTATTAACTTACGTGTTTAGAAATTTATCCATTTCAACTGAATTTCCCACTTTATCAGAAAATAAATTTTTGAAATAATTTCTTGTAATACTCTGAATTTTAGCAATGTCTAATGTGATTTTGCATTTTTCATTCCTAACTGCTTTCATATGTCTTTTTTCATCGTTTTGTTCAGTGTAGCTAAGGATTTATCAGTCTTTCAAAGAATAACTGATTCATTGATCCTTTGTATTGTTTTGTTAGTTAGTCTCAATTCCATTATTTCTACACTATTATAGGTTGTTTCCTTCTAGTAGTTTTGGATTTGGATGACTCTTGTTTTTACAGGGCCTTGAAATGCACCATTAAGGTTATTTACTTTAGATTGCTCTATTTATTTTTAAATGTGGGCAGTCACAGCTATAAACTTCCCTCTTAGAACTGATTTCTTTGTGTCCCATAAGTTTTGGTGTGTATGCTTCCATTGTCATTTGATTCTAGGAATATTTTGCTTTCTTTCTTGCCTTCTTCTGCAATGCACTGATTATTTAAGAGCGTATCATATATTTTCCACATATTCGCAAATTTTCTGGATTTCTTTTGCTGTTGATTTTCAATTTCATCCCATTATGATCTGATAAATTGCAAGATATTATTTCAGTTCTTTTGTATTTATTTACACATGCCTTATGGCCTAGAATATGATTTTGGAGAAAGTTTCATGGGCTACTGAGAAAAACTTGTATTTTGCTGTTGGATGAAATACTCTATAGATATCTGATATCTATTAAGTTTGTTTTTTGAATGATGTAGTTCAACTCTGATAATTCTTTGATTTTGGGGGGAGAGAGGTCTGGTTGATTTGTCTATTTGTCAGTAGAGTGTTGAATTTTCTATTATTTTACTGGTATCTGTTTGTTCTTTTGTATCCAATAGTTTTGTATTATGAAATAGGTTACACTAACATTCCGAGCATACATATTTACAATGTTTATCTCTTCCTGCTGAATTGTTTCCTTTATGAGTATGTAGTGACCATCTTTGTCTCTTCTGATCAGTTTTGGCTTGATGTCTGCTTGGAGTCAAAACAATATCACTACTTTATTTTCAGACTCTGAAATATTGTTTTCTATTCTTAGCATACAGTATTGTCTTCTACTCTTTCAATATGTGTAACTTGGTACCTCGGTTCACAAATTTAATTCCATAATTCTGGGGAAGATGGCCATATTCGTGTCCACACAAGAAGGATGGCCATTGTCCTGTTCATCACCTGATGCAGAGTTCACCAAGGGAAGCAACATTTTGCTCGAAGCTTCTGTTTGTGAACCGAATTGTTTACAAACACAAGTGTTTGTGATCTGAGGTGTTACTGGAGTTATTTATGGGTGAATTATGTCTCTTGCAGATAACAGGTGCTTTTGTTGATACAATCTGTTAGTTTGTCATTTGATGAGTTAAGACTATTAGTATTGAGTATTATTATTGAAGAATATTGAATCCTGACGTTGAATTATTTTTTAACTACTGTCCTAATTGGATGCATTCTTTCCTTTCGGGCTCTTTGATGATTTTAATCTTACTGTCTCTGTTTAGAATTTCTGTCAATAATTTGTGTAATGCTGTTTTATTGGCCATGAAATTTTTTGTTTTTGTTTTTGTTTTTTTGCAGCACCAGGGATTGAACTCAAAACCTTGCACTTGGCAGGCAGGCACTTGGGCCACTGAGCTAAATCCCTGGCCCTTGGTCATGAAATTTTTAAAGATATATTTGTTGTGCAACATCTCTGTTGCTCTATCAATTTTGAAGGGAAATTTTGAATGATATAATAATCTTGGTTGACAAATATTTTCTTTCAGTGCTAGGAACACTTCACGCTAATCTCTACTAGCCTTTAAGATTTGAGTTGAGAAATCTGCTGTTAATTCAGATAGTCTTGCCTTTATAGGTTACACTACTCGAAGTTTTTCTCTAACAGATGTTAGTGTTATATCTTTGTGCACCATTTTTGAGAATTTGACATGTGTCCTGATGCATATTATGATGTTATGAAAGTATTTTTTCTTGTTGTGGTTATTTGGGATTCATTATACCTCATTTACCTGGTTTTAAACTTTTCTGGAAAATTTTCTGCTATGCTCTGGGTGAGTAAATTTTTTATACACTTGGTGTTTTCTGATCTTTTCCTAACTTATATAATTCTACCTTTTTTTTGTTTCTTGGGTTTTTTGTTTGTTTAGTTGTGTAGCACCCATCACACTCAGCTTCCCTGGTACTGAATTGTTTTAGTGGCATCTTTGATTACACAATTTGCTGTATCACCTTTATCTTCCAGTCTGAAAGTCCCCTTTGATCAACTGTTCCTGCTGCTGATACTTTCAAATGGATTTTTTTGTATTCAGGATTTTTGCTTGATGCCTTTTCATCTTCTTCAATTCTTTACAAAAGTGATCATTCATAGCTTGTATTGCCTTTAATTTAACCAACTTTTGTTTGTATCTTCTTAAAGCTCACTAAACATTTTAATATAATCTTTACCTATTCTCTTTAAGGTCACTGAACATCTTATGGATTTATATATTAGTGTCATGTTTGATCTCTTCAAGCATTTTAACCATTTGGTTATTGAGAGTTTTTTGTTTGTTTGATTTTTTGTTCATTTGTGTTTGTTTGTTGAGACAGGGAAATTTAGGCTGCCCTTTGAACTCACAGAAATCCTCTTGCCTCAGCCTCCCAGGTGCTGGGATTACAGGCATGCATTACTACACTTGGTTGTTTTTTGAAATTTCTTTTTTTCTGAAGCATTTCTATTTTAGTGCCTTTAAAATTAGCTTTCGAGGAGTTAAGAATTTTTGGAGCCATCTTCTTGCATTGATTTCTCATTTTAATTTTTGTGCTGAGGTTGAAAATGAACTACGGTAGAAAAAGTCTATTGGTACTGTGTAGATATCTTTGGCTAGTGTCTGTCTCCCTGTGACATGACCTTGGCACTGTTTATGTTTTAATGACCATGCAACTAATCAATATGCTTGAACTAACAGGTTCAGTCCCTAGCATTGCATCATAAAGAGAGAATAACTAGCAGTTATATCAGCATCTATAGAACCACGCATGCATCAGTCACATAATTTCAAAGTTATTTGGACAATTTTATGCATTTTTAATAATCCAGGTAAACAATGAAATAGTAACTATGACAA
>RJWT010023926.1:0-16658 GCA_004365215.1 Cuniculus paca | reverse complement strand
GAAGAGAGGGTTTGACTGTGCTCTAGATAGGCAGCCACCCCTCTGAGGGCAAGGATCCTGCCCTGAGTCCATGGGGATCCAAAACAAGAGCTAATGAGAAACAGGCTTATGAATAAAAGAAGGGACTAGCTACGTAAGCAGCTCCAGAATCTGAGCAGCCTTTAAAGCAAAGCGAGGGTCATTAATGACTCTAATGATTTCTTCCTCCTCTGCTATGTAGGAGCCTTTTCGTTTTAAGAAACTATTGGTGCATGCTTGTTAGAGAGAAAAGTCTTTGAAATCCATCTGACTTTCCTCCGCATCTGAGTCATTTATAATAGAAGACTGATTAATGTTTGAGGCAACTCCAGTCGAAAGAATT
This sequence comes from Cuniculus paca, assembly GCA_004365215.1. Lineage (NCBI taxonomy): Eukaryota > Metazoa > Chordata > Mammalia > Rodentia > Cuniculidae > Cuniculus > Cuniculus paca. The sequence continues at coordinate 16,297 of RJWT010023926.1, read as the reverse complement.
TCAATTTTTAACGCTCGGTGTCGGCCACAGTGTGCTCATCTAGAATATGCAGATGAGGCAGACAGAGTGCTCTGGGAGGTGGAAGGGAGGCACACTCATCTGCCAGACGACACAGTCACATCACACAGGAGACCCCAGAGAGGTCTGTCGTCCGAAGACTTGCTTCTCAGGGCTTGATTTATTTCCATTGTGAAGAGAAATTTTGCAGAACACTAAAACTGTCATAATTTCTAAGATGCAATATTACAGGTATCTTAATCAAAATCTAGGTTAGAAGTGATACGAATTTAGGAACTTCTCAGAGAAAAAATGACCAGGGGCTCCAAGAACCCGTGTGGAGGGGAAAGGGAAGGGGGAGAGGTTCTTCTACCCTGCCACCCTGTTGTGTGCAAACCTCACAGTCCCCACACCCTGGCCTTCCTCTGCCTGGCATGTGTCAATTGCAGGGAAGATAGGACACATTAGAGCTGTCAGCTGAGTTCTCCAATCCCAGGGACCTGTCCCCACTCCCCACTTCCCAGGCAAGAAGTACAGAAAGAGCTACCACCTGGCTGGCTTGCCAGTATCACCTCTCCTGATTGATTGTGCTGCCCTGGCTCTCAGAGCAAGGTGACCCAGGCCTGTCATCATTTAAAATGCCATAGCCTTAGGGGACACCCTGGCCACATGAACCTCTGAGGGCAGGGCTTTGGACTCAGAATCCACCCTTTTGACCTCTGTGACTTTGGACAAGTCTTTCCATAACCTCATGTTCCTCGCAGGACAAAGGACAGCACTGGTCATGGTTCTGCTGAGAACAGTTTGTGGCTCACTCCCAGGTCCTGCAGGCAGATGGAGGAGATGGTCTGGATAGCAAAGGGATGCTTTCTGAGGGTGGGAAGACCGCCCTGGGCTAAAAGCACTCCCCACCCTGGGAAACCTAATAAAAGCTGGGCCTGCGCCCCTCACTTTGCACAGGAGGCCCTCACAGAGCACAGCCATCTGCACATGCTAATAAGCAGTGTTCCTGGGAAATCTGCTCCAAGGAACATCTTGGAATCATAACCAACAGTGAAAGCAGAGCCAAGGCCAGATGCCAGTGGGCAAGTTACACATCCTGTACCATGAGTCCCTGAGGAATCTTCCTCAGAACCCACAGAATAACAACTTTCCTAGGGTGCGTAGGCCTGACTGCTGAACAAGAGAGGCAGGTGGAGATTTCCCTGGTTCATGACTGAGTGCTCTGTTACCACAAGGAAATAAAGTCAGTCCTGCTTCACATGTGGGATTCAGGCTGAGATTGCTCCAGCCTCTGCCCAGGGGCAGTGCATTGCAAAGCTCGAGGGCACAGTGATCTAATGCAGAGCATGGGTGAGGGTGATGTTGGGACCCCTACACACCTGAAGGGTGAGGTGGCACCTCTAGGGCCTCCTCAAATAGGGTCACACACTGTTCACATCTGTTTGCTTTCCCCTTGGCCTTTCATTTGGTTCCTCCCTCTGTTCTTCCTCCCTCCACTACTCTCACGTTCCTTCCCTTCCTTTTTCTTTTCTTTCCTCTGCTCTTTCTTTTTTGTATTTCATCTTTCTTCTTCCCTTTCTTCTCCCTCCTTCCTTTCTTTCTTCTGTCCCTCCATTCTATTTGCATTCGTGTATGCTTCCATTCTTTCACAGATTCAGTCAGCATTCTTTTCTTCTACTCATTCACTCATTCTTTTATCCTTTCATTCATTAACTCATGAAATGGACATACACTCCTAGGCTGCCTGCGTACACCCAGGTTTGTGCATCTGGAAGTCATTGCCCTTGCTGCCATGAGCTGGTGACTATGCTGGCCCAAAAATCACATCAACAGGCCTCCCTGCTTTTCTCCATTTGTGCAAAGCTGCCAGGATCACCTTTCTGTCATGACTTCTCTCTGCCAGAGTTCTGATAGTGGCTGCCGTCTCCTCCCTCCCCGCAGTGCCAGTCACCATGACAGTTCCCCCTGTATTTCTGCCCCAGCAATCAGGTTCAGCCCCCAGGCTCTAGCAAGCTGAGTTGTTCTTCTGCAGCACCTATAGCCAGCTTCTTCCAAGAGCAGGTCTGTCAGTGGGGAGTAGCAAGGACTAACTGGGGGCCCTGGAGGGGACCTTTCCTCTTGATCACAGTATACTCACTGGCAGAGCAAAAGGAAAGTAGCCTCATGGGGTTCTGTGAGGAGAAACAGCCCCTGTAAAGCAGCTTCCCCTGCCCATGCTTGGCACTTATATTCCTGTTTAATTGCAAGTCCAAATGAAGGTTACTTCAATTATTTAATGCCTCTAAATTTAGATTTTACTAAGCATCTGTGAAAAGGTTCCAGCCGCAAGGCCCCAGTAGCCAGACATTCCTTTATCTTGATTAACTGGAAAATATACACTTCCTTGGTGAGGAATGCGGTTCCTAGAGCCAGCATGGTAGCCTTGTCCAGACAAAGTGGGGGAACCTTTCCAGACCTGCATGATATAGGCTCCTTCCAGAAGGGAGCAGAGTCTCTACCCAGGATCCACTATGGAAGGTTTTGCCCTTGTGGGCTTCGGACCTCATAAGCAGTAAGACTCAGCTCTCTGGAGCAGTCTCCTGAAGGACATTAGTCAGGTAATGCTGCACTCCACCTTCTCCTGCCAAAATAGTATACTCAAATTGCAGTTTACAATAGAAAGAAGAATTCATAAAATGGGAAATATTTGATCTGAAAGAAAGAGTCCTGAGTTCACCATTGTCACCTTTAAGCCCAGTCAGTGGTACTTGAAAGCAAGCCTTGACCAGGGATACAATCACGGGAAGCTCTCAGCACCCATAGTTCCTTCGAGTTCTAAATTGAGTCTCAGTTATAAGCACCAAGCAAGAGGCCAAATTTTTTATGCTGTTCGATGAGAAGTAGGCAAAATTCTCCCCTTTATTCCCTGGGCCATTTGAGTCGCCAACAATGATTTTCCTAGGATGTGAAAAGCATGCTGTAATTCTCCTGATTGCTGGTTTCCTTAGAAAGAGTTGCTCACAAAACTTGCAACAATAAGGCAGCGTCAGATGCAGGGAGCTTCAGAATGCAACTGCACTTGTCCACTACAGGCATGAACCAAGTGTGACTCTGCAGTGGAAGGGGGCACACTCATGTGCCATGACAATTCAGGCCAGATGGAAGTACTGTGGACTCCTGAGGGCAGAGTACAGGTAGCACTGTAGGGATTGGAGCTAGACTCACTCCAGGAGTCAGGAAGATGGGACACCCACTCCAGATCAGCAGTGGAGAAGGGAGGGAGACCCCAAATTCAGGCATGAGGCTAGAAACCAGCACTGCATGGTTCTGTGAGTCTATGTAGGGCAGGCTAGGGGACACATGCCTCTGACCATGACTGAGAGAAGGGGTGAGCTGAGGACCCTCACTGTCCACCCCACCCACCCCAAGATCTCTCACTTTCCATACCTAGCTAGTGATTACCCATTTATTCCTCCTACAAGGCCAGAGTCACAGGCCTATGACCCTCACAGAGGAACTTGGTCCTGGGATCGGGATGTCCAAAATTAGCTAATGCTCTTAGTAACTTTTGAACAAAGGTCCCCATGTTAACATTTTGCACTGAGCCACCCAAATTTTGTAGCTGGCCACTCCATGCTGTCAGCAGGTTTAGCCATGTGCCCAAGGCCCTCAGCTGTGTGCACTGATACCACCTGTTTCTTATCTTGCCTGCTCAGTATCATCTGATCTCTTAAAATGCCATTGTCCCTAGGATCTTTCCTGGTCCCTCCCAGAAAAGCATCAAGTAAAGGTACTATGGCCTTTGGAATATAAGCTGAATCACCCATGGTGACCAAACCAGAAAGGAGAAGAGAGGGAAAGAAGGAAGGGAAAGGGGAAGGGGAAGGGGAAGAAAGGGGAAGAAGAAGGGGAGGGGTTAGAAAAGCATAAAAGGAAGAAGGAAAGAAGCCAACCCTCCAATTCTCCTCTCTTCCTCTCCCATTCTGTCCCACTGGTGCCTGTCCATGACAAAACGCCCAGGCAGCCAGAGGCTGTGATCTTGTGATGCTTTCACACAAGTTCACTTCAGATGGTGAAAATAGTGTGGGCCCCCACCCAAAACAAGAGCAGAGAGGTGGAAACAGAGAAGAAGAAGGGAGCTGGATGCCCAGAAGGTAGAGGGAGGAAGCACAGGGGGTGAGTCTAAAGGAAGATGATAGTAGCATTCAGAACGTGCTGGAATCAGGCTCAGGCTGGCACCTAGGGTGAGTCATCCACCAAGCTGGGCAGCTCTGCTAAGAAGGTGTGAGAGGAAGTCTGAAAGGCTGTCTATTGGAAACACAATATGAGAAAAGGAATAATTATACTTAAAGAAAAGTGTGAGTTATAGGACAGAGCTTTAATGATGTGGACAATCGCCTTATGTGTTACCAGTTTACTCTCCAGTTTCTCAGTACAGTCTTTAGCCAGCACTTATCAGGATATATCTGGCTCTGTGCTAAATGGTGAGGATGCAGAGGTCCTGGGCCAGAGCCTCCCTTGAGACATCATGGTCTGCAGGGCCAGGGCAGCCATAAACAGACAGGGTAGCACAGGATGCCACCAAGGTGAGGCCAGAACCAGGCTAGACAGCGAGTGAGAGGGTGGGACTCTTACTGGGTTTAAGCACAAACAGGTGAGCTGCCTGTGAGCAGAGGGTTCCCCTGTTGCTTGTGGAGCTCCAATGCAGATGTGGGAAGGGAAACACACACGATCACTTAAACTTATGTTCTTAATGTGAAAATCCCTTCTTGCATATTCAACTACCTTTTACACTTTCATGATCTCTTGATGCTTTTATTTCTCTTATGTGGAGCTGTGTGAGAGAGATGGGTTTATGGATTGAAGCTGTAGCCTTCAGCACATGCAAGAAGCCTGAACCACATCTATGCAGGTGTGCGATGGGCTCAGTGCCCCTCTGGAGAGTCCCTGCACAGTGGCCTTAGGCAGGTGAGTTTGTGGCTGCTGCCCCTCCAGGTGTGGGACATGGAGCCACAAGCAGGCAGAGCCCATCACCACAGCTTCCCCTTCTTGAAAGTGCTTTTTCGAATACTTTACTGATTATAAGCATAAATAGAATTTAATCATGTGCATTGTCTAAGGAGCTTCAGGCCCTACTGGTTACATTCTCTTTACTTTGCCTTTCTGCACAGTTTTTTGTTCTTTGTTTATAGAGCCTGTAGCTCTCGTAATTCATTATTAAGGTCTGAGTCAGATCCACAACTTTGGGCTCTAACTCCTCATATTAAAAACAAATGCAACTAATTTGATTACTTGAAGCTCAACTCTAAATTGGAAAAGTTTAATGTCTATAGTTGATCAAACTCAGCACAGGGAAAAAATGTAGTCATTTTAAAGTTTCAGCTGCAGACTCGAGACGTGCTAATGACACTCACCTGCAACCCCATGTGAACTAATTAAAACTCTTAATTATACTTTTAATGCAAAGTGAAAGGTTTTCAGTAATGGATTCTGTGTTGTTTGCATTTTTAAACAAAAGCCCCTGTATGAAGACCAAGGTGGCCGTTCCGTGAAGGCTGACAGAGAGCAGTGCTGTCCCCTCCTACTGGTTCCTCTCTATCTCTCATCCTTTAGGTGGAGAGGCACCTCCCCATCAGTGCTTTTCCCATCTTGCACAACCTTGTCACGTGGTCATTTAATTTCTTTTTGAGGGCTGGATAGAGTAATAAAAGAGGCAGATTCTGCCCCTGGGTCTGAAGAAGCAGCACCCAGTTAGTTACTCTGGATGAATAGTAGCCTCTAAGGAGTGCCATGTGCCAGGGCAGGACATGGGCTGAAGGACCCTGGGAAATAAGGAGCCCTGCACCCAAGCTTCCAGGTCCTCACTGCTGGGTCGACTGGGCTGGGGAATGCATGTGTGTGCATCCTGAGTGCATGGCTAGGACTAGGGCTCTTTCTTCATGTTCATCAATGTCTCTACTGGCCCAGACACATCTGGACCATTCAATACTTGTACAGGCAAATACAGCAGGGCAGACGGAGCTCCTGTGTAGTGAAAGCCATGCATAGAAGAATAGGGAGAGGATCCAGTCCTCAAGATATTTTGGGGATTTCTGGCATTCACCAAGGGCAGCAACTAAAGTGGGCGTTTCTTCTGGAAGCCATGTTTCACTTCAATATAGTTGTTCAGAACTGTCTCTAAGTAGAAGGACTACATCATCATCTCTCACCTCAAGGGTCAGCCTTTGAGATTCATCACCAACACAGGCTGGGTTCAAATGCTGTGATGTGCTGTGGGATGTGCTGTGTACCTGGGCTGGCCCCTCATAGTTTGAGTTGGGGTAAGAAAGATGTACTAGGAACAGTGTGAGAGACTGGAGGAAGACTACAAAATTCTCAGAGAAAGACTAAGTACATAGGAATCTCTGACAAAGCCACTCTGGGCTGCACAGATACCTTTCCCAGATCCACTGCAACCTTAAGAGGCCAGGTGGGAAATGAACTCCCCATGGCAATGCCAGCAAGGTAGGAAGTAATTAACCACCATGTCTCACTCTCCTGAAACTGTGTATGAAACCAGATTTGGCCGGCCGGCAATACACAGGTAAGTACTTTTAATAATTACCTGATGAAGCCCCAAGAACCTACTGGAAATGATCTATTTAAATGTCAATGTCACTCATCTTTAACGAGAAAACAAAACCTTTTGGTATTATTAGTATTTGGAATTACAGAATACACTAGTTGATATTCTATCATTTTCTATACCAAATATGGAAGGAGCATTAAAGAATTGAGTACAATATAATTTGCCTGGCCCGGTTCTCCAAGAATGCATTGCCATCATCTGCAATTGCTGCTAGTTAGTTACTAGCAATGTCACCATCATGATGTATAGCTCAATAATGCCATGCCAGCTGGCAAAACACATTTTTGGGTTTCAGGCTGTGTAAGTTAGATCAAAATATTATCAAGATAGATAGCATGTTAGGAAGGTAGAAGACAGTTTTGATAAGATACTAAGCATTCAGAATGTGTGTGTTTGCATGTAGGTGTCAGAAGCAGAAGATGCTGGTGCATTAGGGAAAGGCAGTGTAACAGGCAGATACAGTCATTGCAGAAGTTAGAAGCCCTGAGACATGGAAAATCCTTATCTTTCACAGATTCTAGTTTCCCATCTCAGATTCCCATTCCAAACCCTCAATTTACCATCTGATGCTTGGACATCCTGGCCCCAGACTCTTCCAGGATTTGCAAAGAACCCTAAAGGGCCGTCCCAGTAATCAGAGTACCATATCCAGGACTTGTGTCTCACTCTTGTCATCTTCTAGACATTGTGATTCAACTAGAAAAAGGACAAATGAAGGTCCAAATAGAGATTCAGATGTAATCAATGTGCTTGGCTCTCTCCAAGTCTGCAGGGAGATTTGGACAAACTGTAACAAGTTAATAAAGATGATGCTATTGTCCAGTATTATAGGAGTTACTGATCAGATGTATTTGTTACATAGGGCTGATGACTTATTCATAAGCTTTTAAATAACTGAAAGACAGCTATTTAAGTGTTCTAAGAATAATTTTGGGACAACCACCTTGTATCAGTCACTGTTTAAACTTTGGGAATACTATAGTCAGTCAGGGGAATGGGAAAGGGAAAAAATCCTCCAACAGAAGTTATAAACCACTCTGAATATTTTACATAATTTGTAGCTATATATAATTATAAATAAATATAATTTAAATATAAATTTATATCAGTATAGTTATTAAAATAACTAAATATTATCATTTATAATTATATTGAGTTTCTGCAGTATGTTAGGGAATTTTTTGTTCTAAGGAAAAGTTGAAGGAGCTCCCTGCTTGTATCCTCATAAAAGCAAATTATATAAAAAATCCATCTCTAATTCCAAAAGATCTAAGCCTCTGGTGTTGACTGTCTTGCAGCTTATATTATTAAAACTTGTATCAGGGGCAAGGAATGTATCACAACTCTCAGGTCATCTGTTCATGTGCTTTCTCCAGCAATCCTAATACAGTATTGGAACTGTACATGAACTTCAACTTCCTTTCCAAAATTCCATTCTACTGCTCCTTAACTTCAGAAGGGGTAGGCAGTGACCTATAAAAGTAGCTATGTGACAGTAGTTTTATTGTCACCACAAATGCAAGACCCCAGAGCATACCTCTTTATCACACATTCACCCTTTACTAAGTAGTTAAAAACAACTGTATTTGAACACTGGCTTTGAGTTTAGAGATCTGTAGAGATCTTAAAAAAATATGTTCACTAAATGCAACATTAAAAATTCAGCTAATTTTTTAAAAAATCTAGTTTCTAATATGGAACTTGATCATAAGGAAAGCTTCACCTTTCTCATAAGTCTGAATTTATAAATTCTCTGCAATAGTGTGATGGTTAATCTTGATCATCAATCTGATTAGCTTCAGAGATGGCAAGGAGATTAGAAAAGCACACTTCTGTGTGTGTCTAGATAGTCATGGGTGTGACCTTAGAAACTATATCTGGTCCCTGGTTCCTGGTCCCTTTCTTTCTGGCTTTTCTGCTGCTCTCTGCTTCCTGGATGCTGGGAGGTAAGCAACTTTCTCTGCCATGCCCTCCACCATGAAGCTTCTGTCTTGGAACCAGCCAACCACAGACTAAAACCTCTGAAACTGAGCCAAAATGAACTTCTCCTCCTTTAAACTGCAAATGTAAAGTATTTTACCCCAGCAGCAGCAAAGCTGACCAACACAAATATGATACTTTCCCCCAAATACACTGAAAGAAACAATGTAGGCACAAAGCAGTTTTCAGAGGAGTATAGATACTGATGTGGGCCTATTTCAATGTGGTACCCATATGACATTTCAGATGGACAACCAAACATCTCTCACCTCACACTGTACATGTGCCATTTTGCTTTTGAAATCTAAACCTGGTTTCAAGAAAGGGGAGTGATCCTGGCGAGGACTGGCCCCAAAGAGACATGGGAATTCAGATGAATGCCTCCTGCCAGGGATTCCTAGCAGCCACATATTTTTCTGCCCACCCATGTTTTAAAAATAAAAATAAATGCACAAGATAGTTCTGTACAAAGGAAGAGCTCCCTGTGCACAGCAAATGTCTGATCAGTGTATTAGAGCAGGACTTGGGCACTCAGAATTTCTACAGAGTTGGCTGCTCCCACCCCAGGGAGCCCCCAAGAAGACCTTGGCACCACAGCAGCCTGGGAGGCAAGCTGAGTCTACAGCCAAGGTCTAGGCTTCAGTCCAAGGATGCTGTGAGTTGGCCTGAGCTGTGGCTGAGTTCTCAGGCCCTTCACCACTGCTCTTTGCTGACCTGTTGACTTCTCTGCCTGCTGTCACCAGAGATTCTGTGGGCTGTTTGCCCTGTGAAAAAGCAGCTACTGGCTTTCCAGGATTGAAGCTGTAGTTACTGCTCATACTCTGACAGTGCTGCCTGGATTCCATATCATGAAAGCCACCCAAGTGCTCAGTCAGCAACACACTCCCAGCCCATGTTTCCTGTGGCCCAGCAACCTCTGCAGATGAACAACCAATTATCTCTTATAGAAAACTGGACACCTTTACATTTGCCATTGTCTTTTTGAAATCAAAACATGGCCCTGCTCTAAATCCAGTGCCTCTGCAGACCAGCACTCACCACTGGGATACCAATTCCCAATTCTCATTCCTCTCCTTTCTTGTCTCGGACTCCTGAGGCCTCCTCTGAAATCATCTCGCTTTTTCCCCTGCCTAGAATTTCTTCCACTCTTCCAGCTGGGTCTGTCCCTAGGGGCACTAACTCCTCATCCCTCACCCCTCCAGGTGTCTCATGATGGGGTGGGGGACACTAAGATGGAGCACTCCTTGCATCTGAGGGCTCCTTTGAGCGACTGGGCAAACCTATCTGCAGGCTTGAACCCTGACAAACCCAATCCAAGCCTGTCACTGAATAGCAGCATAAACTTGGACTTGCTTCTCAGACCTGCAGGCTCTATGTACACTTCTGTAGGGTGGAAGGTATTATCAACACCATAAGGCAGATTCAGGGATTAAAAACCCTGAAAGTATCTATTTTGGTGTCTGATCATAGCAGAAATGGTCTTTCTTCAGATTTTCTGGGAACATCAAGAGCAGCACACTTTTGTTTCCAGTGTCTCCACATCATACCATAATACTTTCTGTCATAAATGTGCACCAGTACCTCTAGCAGAACCAGTCCTTTAGGGACTGGTCAGAAATCAGAGCACCTGCAGCCCTGGTACCCGTGGAAACGTCCCATGATGCATCTTCACCCAGGCTATTGATACTTTGGGCTTGTTCTTGACTTAAAAAAAGATGCTTTCTTTTTTCTGTTCACTGCTAGGGCAATGTTCTTGAAGATGAGTATGCATCTCATGATCGCGGTAATCTGACTTTTAACACTTTTTTGCCATTGTGGAAGTCACTCATTCCAAAATCTGACCAAATGTCAGACCCATTTGACTGACCCTCTTGCCTTAGTATGAATGCCTCTATTGCAAGCAACAACAGAAATGCAAACTGTCATTAAATCTTATGTTTCAGATTATAATTGGGCACAATTAACCTTGGGGAAACTAATTTCCTGAAGTACAAGTTGCCTGCTCTGTGAAGAAATACCTGTGAATAGCCAGACAGATGATGGGAGGAGGTGCAATGTATGGAAATGATATGTAGACTTACTTTCAAGCTTTGCCTGCCAAGAAGCCAATGATGATTTTGTAGCTAGAGAGAGACCAGGAAGAGTCTGGGGGAAGACCATGCATAGGGAGTTAACAAGGTCAAGAGCTGGAGCCCACTCCTCTTGCCTCCAGCTCTAGTTAGCCCTATTGTTTATGGAAAAGAAAACGCACCATCTAGACTGACTGGCAAAACCCTAGTTTCACCTACGGAAGGTTTTGAGTGCCCAGGACAGCCATTATATGCACACATGACCGAGCTTATTTGGACCCCTATTATGTGTTTTTAGACTCTACCAGCTTCCTGAAATCTCAATTATTACCAAACCCAATACATACTGTGTTTGTCCTGTGCATACATAGCTCTCATAAGGTTTAATTTATAAATTAGACTCAGGAAGCGAGTAACAATGATAATTTGCTGTAGATCCCATCGACTTCAGCAAAAATGTTTTTCCTTTTCTTAAATCAAGAATTTTCATGTTTGCACATAAAAGAAGCACTTTATGGCCTCTCTGTCATATCCAAATTACCAGCATCACAATTCTTGCATTTGATGCTGTTATTGAGTAAAATCAGGATCACTGGAACACAGGCACTGCAATAACTGCAGCAGTTGATATAATGAAGGGGTGGCCACTGAATGCCAACAGGACAGGACAGAGCAGGGCACTGGGGGATTTCACCACACTATGCAGGATGACTGCAATGTAAAATGTGTGAATTGTTCATTTCTGCAATTTTCCTTTTAATGTTTTGGGCCAAGGTTGACTCTAGGAAAACGAGATCTAAGAAAGTGAAACCTCTAATAAAGAGGGTTAAGGCAATACTGTAATATGAGATTGGCTTTCTCTGCATCTCTATTTCCAAATCCTTAATAAGGCCTCCCCTATATTACAGCCATTTAGACTCACTGTTTCAGAGTTAAGGTTTTTTATACATTCTTTTCCATTGAGGCTGTTCCATTAAGGCTGCTTTGATAGGTGGCATAATTAAACCAAAGAATCTTTATATAAAAGAGTCTTTTATATAAAAGAAGTGTAACTCTTTCTAATTGTGGATTTGGATCTCTGAATATTAAGCTTTCCTAAATCAGGACATATATTTTTATACATTTAAATTTTTTACTTAAAAATCTTCTGACAAAATGTTGTACTCAAATCATTTTTCTTACTCTACTATGTAACAAGTAAAAAAGTAACTTCAGTTAAGTACTTGCTTTGACTTGCTTGATTTGATCATACTATTACTTAGCATGCTTTTGTGAAATGTGACCCTCCTTGGAGGAAGCGACTAATGTTTCAGGCAACTGGCTCAATTATGCAGTGACACACTTATCCCACGTCTGACAGCAGCATTTCACAAGGAACATGCCAGAAACCATTACTAGACCTAATTCTACATGCTTAGGACCTAGAGCTCAGTACTCTCAAAGGGTGGACCCATGTTGGAGTCTGTCAGTGTGAGGGACCCCTTTGCTGGCCACACATCTCCCGAGGCTGCAGGAGCAAGGAGAGAGAAGTCAGAGGTGACTGATGATCCTGCTCTGTCTGGGAGTCAGCACTTAGATGTGCCCAGAGCAGGCCACTGGTGTGCCCACCCAAGCATGTAGGTGGTTGGACAGATGGTCACCCATTCACTGGGATCTGCTGCTCTGGGGAGGCCTGGCTCTTAAACTGTTCTGGTCAGGTGATTTTCTTTAAAATGTGCTCAAGAAAGAAAAATGAGAGAATTCTCAGAATGTATCACTGCATGTTAATGCTTTCCTGTCAGAATATCATACCGTCTAGACTTTGCTACATCCAGCTTTGAAAATCTATCTCCTCTGAATCTGTATTCCATAAATGCAGCTTTTACAGAATATATTAAAGTTGAAGGGGAAAGCCAATAATTGCAATGTTTGAAGATTCAATTTAAATACTTACAGTGGTCAAGAGTAGTCCCAGGGGAGCCAGGTAGAGAAGCCCAGCACTTGTGGAGTCTGCCTTAAATGAGTTTTTAATATTTAAAACAAAAAAAGTCATCCATTCTTCTAGATTTTTCGATGTGACAGCTTCAGTTCTCTTAAGGTGAGCACACAGTTTGCTTATGTGGGGCTTGGAGACCACCCAGCTTACTGTGCATGCAATACTGTGGCCCTGATATCCTTCAGCAGAGTAGACATCCTTCCAGGAACATTTGGAGAGTGTGTATTACCCAGAATGGAACCAGACTCTTTCCTTTCTGGAAATAGAAAATGTTTCTCCATAGATGACTTTGCTGACATTTCCATTTCTCATGTAGCTGCTTATTTCACAGCATCATGAAGACTTCCAACTCAAGAATGATGAAGAGCAATTAGACTTTGTCTGTAACACAGTCAGCCTCATAAGGTGTCTTGCTCTAACTCTAGGGGAGTCTGTACCTTTGAGAAGGTCACTCTTTTAGCTCTGGATCACCGGTCAGACTCAGTGGCTGTCATGATAGTCTCAGGTTGAAGACCTGACAAACCTGTGCCCTAACCAGTCACCTCCAACTGAGGTAAATGTCATTGGCCCACCAAGAGTAGTAGAATGTCATTATGTGTTCCGTGATAGAAAACATTAAAGGCATCATGTTGGAGAACCTAATTCTGGGTGTGGGTAATGGGAAGGTCCACTCTGGGTGTGGATAGCACCACCCAAAGGCTTTTAGCCTGGATTAGATAAACATTAAAGGCTTCTTGTTGGAAAGTGAAAGCAGGTGACTGTTATGGCTTGTATCAATATGCATCCCCTCCCAAGTATGCTCATGGTAGGCATTTCGGAGGTAGCTGAATCCATAGTGTGTGGATATGGATTAAAGGTGCAGGATATCTGGTTTCATTTGCTAGTTAGATTAGCATAGTTCTGGGTGTGGATAATGGGAAGGCCCACCCTGGGTGTGGATAGCATCACCCAAAAGCTTTTAGCCTGGATTATATAAAAGAAAAAGGAAGGCTTACTGCTGCTGCTTGCCACCTTACTGCTTTCTGCCTGCTCTACCATGGTCTGTTTTTCATCTGTGATGCCCCTCTGTCATGTCACCTTGCTTTGGAACCAGCTCTACAAACTGTGAGCCAAATAAACCTTTCCTTCTTTAACTTATAGGTTCCAGATATGGTGTCTCAGCAACAAGAAAATTCACTAAGACAGTGGCAGATACAGAAAAAAAAAAGAAAAAGAAAAAGGTAGACAAGGAAGTCATTAGTAAAGCTGAAAGACTGGTCCTTGAGCCATGTTATGGGAACATAATGACTGGAAGCCTTGGTGGGCAAAGTCCAACCAGGTGTGTACTCATTGCAGCCCATCCCCACCCAAAAGGCAGAAAGTCATGAAAAAGTGGGACTGGTTTCTGGAAAAGGAAAAATGACACTCTGCCAGACAGGGATGACTGGGATCCCAGGAGCCTGTAAAACTCTGCTTGCATGCTAGATGCTGCCCCGAAGACAGGTAATGGAAGGGGCTCCAGAAGCCCGAAGGTTCTTGCACTCACCTCACAGGAGAAAGTGTACTGTTGCCTAAACAGCTTTCCTGATACACCATGAGGATTTTAAAATTCACCTGTGTATACATACAGTGAGGTGACTTTTAGTAACTGTACAGATTTGTATAACCTTCACCACAAACTTGGTGGAGAACATTCTTATCACACTCAGATCTTCCTCACATCTGGTCTCAGTAAATCTCAAATCTCATCCTTAGTTCCAGGAAACCATCTAACTTCTTCTTTCTCTATACATTTGCCTTTTCCATATGTGTCATAGACATAAGATTCCATAGCATGCAGGGTTCTGCATCAGGTTTCTTTCATTCATTGTGGATTCTCACGTGCAATGTGAGAAGACTCCAGTTTCTTTTCACTGTTTTTTTTTCAGTGATCAAATGATTACTTTTTTTGACAGGTCACTCAGAAGTTGATGATGAAAAGATGCATCCACATGTGTATACATACAGTGAGGTAATCAGAAAAAGATTGTTTTATTTATTTATTTATTTATTTATTTATTTATTTATTATTTTAAAGAAAAAAAATTGGAGTTTTTCAAACCAACCACACTAGAGACAATGTGTTCAGTGTGATGTTCTATCTTCAAACAGCCATTATCATAATGTCTTCAGGGTTTATTCCAGTTGCCATGAGTGAATAGAATGCCCGTCAGTATACCAATGACACTCTTCACAGAAGTAGAAAAAGAAATCTTAAAACTCATATAGAAGCACAAAAGAACCCAAATAGTACAATAAATCTAGAGCCAAGCTGGAGGCTTTGCACAATTTGAGTTCAAAAAATACTACAAACTGTAGCAATCAAAATAGCACGATATTTGCATCAAAACAAACACACACACCAAAGGAACAGAACTGAGTGCCCAGAAATAACACCATGAATTTACAGCCAACTGATTCTTGAAGAGGGTGCCAGAAAACATACATTGGTGAAAACACAAGATATCCACATACAGAAGAATGAAACTTTTCCTAAATCTCTCACCTGACACAAAAATAAAATGGATCAAACAACTAATTGTAAGATCTGAAAGTGTTAAAAAAAAAAATAAGGAAAGCACATTAGGTTAGGCACCAATTTTTTTTATAAAGCCCAAAAACACAGGAAACAAAAGCAAAAATAGACAAATGGAACTACATGAAGCTAAGAAACTTCTGCACTACAAAAGAAGCAGTCACCAAAGTTAATACACAACCTACAAATTTTTCATACAATTAATCTGACAAAAGATTAAGAAACAATATATATAAGAAAATTTTTAAAAATCAATAACAAAAAACTTCAATTTAGAAAGTAAGCAAAGAATATGAGTAGTCACTTCTCAAGAGAAGAAACTCAAATGGCTGACAAATTTATGAAGAATTGCTCAATGCCCTTGCCTTCACAGCGAAGCAAGTCAACACCATATGTGATATCATCTCACTCCGGTTAGAATGGCTATCACAAAGTCAAAAAAATAACAAGTTGGAAAAGAACTCTTACACACGGTCAGTGGAAATATAGATGATAGCACAGTCATTATGAAGAATAGTATGAATGTTCATTAGAAAATAAAAGTAGAATGACCATATGATCCACCCATCCTCTGTCTGGATATATATATATATGAAATGAAATCAGTATATCAAAGAGACATCTGCACACCCTTGTTTGTTGCTTGGACTACTCACAAGTGCCAAGATATGGTCAGTCTAGGCACCTGTCAAGGGAGACTAGATAAAGAAACTGTAGCAAATATACACAATAGAAATTTATTCAGCCATAAAAAAAATGATATCCTATTGCATGGAGAAAAATGGATGGATGTGGAAGTCATTGTGTAAGTGAAATGTCTCTTTACTCTTGACAACACTTTGTATTGTCTGTAATTTTTGTCATAGTTATTCTTCTATGTGTGTAGTGCTATCTCATGAATTTAATTAGCATTCCCCTGGTGACTAAAATATGGAGCATATTTTGGAGGCACTGTTTAGTTATTTTTGTATTTTCTTTCATGAAATTGCTATTTATATCCTCTGCCCATTTTTAAATTGAGGTGTTTCATTGACTTTAAGGGTTCTTTATATTTTATTTTTTATTTTGAAGGGAATAAAACAAAACAATAAAAAGGAACAACAAAAAAAAAA
>RJWT010023925.1:0-16647 GCA_004365215.1 Cuniculus paca | reverse complement strand
TGGAGCTTGGTTTTGTTTTTCCAGTGTAATCCCATTCCCTCCCAGGTGGATTTTACAATAGATGTGGCATAGACTGCAGGGCTTGAGACCAGCTCAGGAAGCACCAGTGTGTGAACAAGAAGGGAAAATAGCACATTAAAGATGACTCATCATTTCGCTATGTCTTTCAATAGTTGCATGCACTGAAATATTTTGGTGTTCAGAGGAAGAAAGATGGCAGATATTCCAAATAATACAGTTAATTTTTTGTTAATTATTGTAAAACTTTTCCTGTGGAAAGAAATAAATATAATGGCTTTGCATTATCTGGTAGGATTCTCACAGCACTACTGAATCATCTATTTTGTTAGCTGAAGTTCCTCAAAAGAACTCAATGCAGGTCAAATATAGTCATAGATACATTTTATAGATATTTACATGAATATAGAATGTGTAGTGTGTATCTCTAGCTGACTAATATGCAATAAAGTTTAGTGTATGTTGAAATGATGCTTTCTACAGAGCCAAAAACAAGTATATTTGTTTTATAGGCACAAAGATAACTGTCACAACTCGAAAGATGAAACTTCTAGACCATAGGCTGTTTCTACTTAGTCTAATATAACTTTCATTTGAAGTGATTTCAAAGAGCATATTGGAATAAAGTTTCTATTTTGTTTGGATTTTGTTATCTAAGCTGTCATTTTTCACTCTCAGTTAAAGTTAGCATGGAGCATTCTTCAGGACAGCCCCTGCATTCCTGACATATTTCCACAAAGGGTCCTTGGCTGGAAACTCCTTTCCACATGATAGAGTATTTTCATGAGTATTTTATTAAAAGTGTTATTTATCATAGCTACTAATTTATTCCACAGTGCTAAAAACTTTACAAACATTTTCTCATTTCCTCCTTATAACAACACTGCAAGTAATATCATCACTCTCTTCTAGATGGAAAAACTGAAGCTCATCATTTGACCCACGTACCAACGTCACATAGTATGATGTAGAATCAGGGTGGTTTTCATAGTAATTTCTCAGTCTCGGTACTGTTTCTTTGTGGTTTGCTGCCCAGTCATTCCTCATCAGACTGACCTTGACTCTTCGAGATATCTTCTACAACTTTGAACAAGTTACTGGACATTAAGGCCCTGATTCATGAAGAAACACCTCCACCCAGTATTAATTTAGATTCTGTAAATCCTAAGTGTAACCTCCTCACGAGAGAAACCTCTACATCTTCCATACTCTAGTAACTTCTAAACTCAGTTTGCACTTTTAGTGCTTCCCTCTGGGGGTTGTCTCTCCCAGGGGGGCAGATCTAATCCTCCAATGGTGTCAGTTTTTTCCAGGATAAACTCATGGCTGCAGCTACACAATCTGAACTTTTTCAGCACATAAGGAGGAACTTATGAACTAGCATCCTGCTCATTCTACTCCTCGAAAGCGTACCTTCAGCCCCAAATGACCAATCTTTTCCAGACCTACTTAAATAGTAGTATGTGGCTAATTATGTATAAATTTGTCCTTCAAATTAAACTACATGAAAAAAAGATTTTTCCATTCCTTACAGTAATTAAGATCTCAGTCCATGTGCAATCACCCTTCTTTTTCCCTCTTGCCCTTCCTACCACACTTGCTGTATTTCCTTACCTACCTCTGGAGCACCCTTGTGTTCAAAGAAAGGAAATTGGCAGCTATTCCAAATAATAAATTTAGTTTTTCATATTATTTCCCCTTAGAGAAAAATGGATATTCTCTTAGAATTGAGTTTGGATTATCAGTTCAATACCATCCATTTTATTGACTAATGTCCCCCCCCATCACCAAGAAATAGTGCATGAAAAATTTAGGTTTAAAATAGCATTAATATCCACTAGATATTTGATTAGCACAGTATTTTTACAAATAATAAATCACTTTTCCACACAACAATCTTCTTTGGAAAAAAAAGTTTATTAAACATGTATTACAAGCTAGATATTATACTAGTGCTTTGTACTTAGTCTTTTGCATACTTTCGACAAAAGGTCTTCCAAGTATGCATTATCTTCATTTTATAAATGATGACACTGGGATTAAAAGAGGTTAAGTATCCCACCTACTATCACACTGGCTTAAGATTCTGGCTGAGTACTGCAACTCCAAACTTCAGGCACTGCCCATAATATCCCAGCCTGGTAAGATGGCACCCAGTGACAACCCAAGGATTACTGTCAGGATCATGGTCACCCTTGATTGGACTACCTGTCTTACTCTACTAGTAACAATTGTCATGGAGGAGAATGAGGCTTATAACCTTTTTATCCACATCACCATTGTATCTCTGAATCTTTACAGTCTCTTCTCTAAGTTTTTCAATTGTAGATGAGTGAATAAATTTCTTTCTGGCTTTCTTCCTGATATCCAAAGAAAGATAAAGAACTGGTATAGGAAAGAGACCTTCTGTCTTCAGAGTTATGAAGAGTTTGTATTTTACTCTAAGATGTTTTTCAAGCCCACAGTTGGTAACTAGACTCTATCAAGTGCTTAAGTGATTACTGGTCAGATTATATGTCCAATACTACATTGAATTTGTAATTTGATAGGATCAGACTTACTAAAAAAAAGTGAGAGCTTCTGAAAGCTAATTCATACTTTTTGCTTTTTGTGGAATAAGGCTGAAACAGTAATATGAATAAACCCTAGGACACTTTTCAAGTGATCCAGTATAGCATAAGTTTGCTGTCTCTTTAACAGAAGGAAGTTCTACTTTACACTCTTATAGAGGAGAGAATGATAAGGTGAGTGAAGTATCATGAAAGAAATAAATGGTACTTCGGTGGACTCAATTTAAAATGTCTCTAAAAAGAAACATTCCTTCTTAATATCCTTTAAGGCACATTTTGTAAACAAGACACAACTGATTCTAATTTTTTTGCAAGTGATAAGTTTATACACACTCATGCATTATGAATATATGTGTACACTTGTACATGGCTTTCAGTATTAAATGCAACTTCCTTTGTAATAAGCAAATAGTCTTGGAAATCTGAAGCATAATAAAGCAAAATCAAAATTAATAGTATTTGAGACGTGGGTTTGGATTACTTTTGTAAATACAAATGTAGGCTCCAGTTTCTAGTAGACTTGTGAATGTATACTCTATAAAATCTCATAAAACACTTGACTTTCAGACTTAAGATGTCAAATATTAGAATCCCTACACAAATTTTTTGTTTAAATTAGCACCTATTTTGTGGTAATCATGTTTAGCACATCATTAACTACCATCTATAGTTTTCCATTTAACTAAACTTTTCACATAAATTGTACACGTTCCCAACATGTTTTCACATATGTCCTAAGATGCAGTGGAAAATGTGGCCTTTTATTTACAACTTAACAAGTAACTCGTTGATGTGAAGTGTTCGATATCACAAGTACTCCAACGTGCAACTGAAACAAAGTAGTGAAAATATGTAGATCACTGTGTCTAGTTATTCTCCCCTCTTTCAAGGTTTAGATTTTCTTTGCCTACCTGTCTAATTTAACCTAAAGAAAATTTTATAGAAAGCCGAGACCTTGGATATCTCAAAGTTAACTGAGATCAAAATTGAATGAGGTACACTGGGTAAGAACCAAGCCTCAATGCAAAATGGGTTGCGTGATATTGGCTGGAAGCCTCTTGGTTTATAGTTTGTACCAATGTCTGAACCTTAGATTTGTTTTGATATCTAAGTGCTGGAATTTCCTATGGAAGACAATGCTTTGCCTAGTTTCTTCCGGAGGGTATTTAAGCAAAGATTTATCCCCAAAACCAGGTAACTAATTTTTTTGTCTGTAATTGAAATCCAGAAAACGGGGGAGGCTTCTTTCTTGGTACATCTTTGTCCACTCTTTAACCTCTGACAAATATACACACTTCTTACACCACATCTTGTTTTATTCCATAATCCTTATATTTTAATACAAATTATACTTCCCTGGAATGTCAGCATACTATAAGACTGAAATTAATTTTTATATTTTTCTAGCTGTGTTTGATGAGCCTTTTGAAATGAGACCATTTCTTTACTCAGAATTGAATCTACTTTTCTAATCTTTCTGTCTCTCCATAATTTTGGGCTAATGTCGAGTTTTAAAACAGAGCAGAATCATTAACATGCAAAAAGGTAGTGTGGTCTGTGATTCAAAAGATGCAGCGGGTGTTCTTGAACGTTCTGCTTCATTAAAGCCATCCTACACCACACATGTTACCAGTAAAGGCACAGCGCTTTTTCCTTGAAATGGTCCATGCTGTTTCATTTGAAACGGTGTGTGCTGCTGCTGGGTGTTCTGTGGTTCTGTCTAACAACATTACTCGGAATTCACATTCAGCAGGTATCAGCCAAGAGGCCCTTTGGTATCAAAGGAGGAAATAAATCACATTCTTCAGAAACACCCATCTGTTTTGAATAGTCCCATGGATAGATGGCTGCCTGTTGCAGGGAATATTTAATATCAGGTAAAAAAAGTAAAACTAGTCCAAACAGTTTACTCTAAATCTAAGCATCAAGCGATATTTTGGTAAACTTAAAACTGCATTAGTAGGTGAGACCAGAAACAACACTGACCAAAAAAAAAAAAAAAAAAAAAAAGCCTTAAAATAATTCTATGACTTTGGTGACCTCTAGTGATCAAAACTGAGAACAAATTTATCAGATGTTTTTGACGGCTCTGCAAAGACAGAAATGACGTATTTATTTGTTTTATAATTTGTCTACCACTTCTTAATATAAAATAGCTGTAACTGACTTTTTCAGAAAGTATAAAAAGTATTTAAAGATCAAAAACAGGAAACACTCTTAGCATTTGACATATTCTTTTTAATCTGTTTCTATACGTTTACGTATAAATTCCCAGCAACACTTAAAAGTAGGGAATTCTCAACAGTGTGATCGAACAAGATACACTATTTTTCAAGTTGTATATTTAAAGATACATTGTGATTATCTTTCTGTGTTATTATATACATTTCTATCACTTTTTTACTGGCTAATTAATATTTCATTGTAATTTATTTAAATATTAATACTTTATTAATATTAATATTTTAACAATTTTATACTATTTTTGGAGCTAAATCTGCACTTTTCCAGAATTATGGCTTTGAAGTTAACTCTAAGAAATGAAATTTGCGCGCAATGTATTTGTGTATGAAAATGTAACACGGTACCCATTAACATGTATAATTTATATGTTTTTATGCCTAAAAACTAAATTTAATAAGCAGAAACATAGAAACAAAAATTCCTGGAACACATATTCTCCATATTAATCTGTTTGCAGATAATAAAAATGAAAAGCTATAACTAAAAGTAGAAAGAAGGGAGGGAGGAAGGAAGGAAGGAGAAAAAAGGGAGAAAGAAAGAAGAAAGAAAGAAAGAAAAGAGAATTTCTGACTCATGAAACATGAAAAATGAAATGATTTTTTATATATCTCAAATTAGCAGATAATGCTAAGAAATGATTATTTAGACATGACTATAGTGTTTCCCACAAGGAAAATGGGGTGAGCAGAAAAATCTTTGGCAGCCTATATGCAAAGCACAGCTATCATTCAGACATTCTATAAAGAGGGAATTAAATATAACAAAAAAAATGTTAAAATATATGAGCTTCGTAGCACCTGCCAATTAATTCAAAGTTATGCCACTTGAAGAAAAGGACTGATTAAAGAGTTGTCGGATTCTGTTATGGTTTGTGTCTAAATGTTCCCCCAAAGTCTCCTGCAGTCATCAGATTTTTACAGAGATGACTGAATAGAGTGTGTGATTGATTCATAGTGCAATGCTGGAATTAAGGGTGTGAGTGCTACACTAGCCCTAAGGTGGGCAACCTGCATACAGTATAAGGGACAGAAAGAATCTTGTGTCTCTGTCTCTGTCTCTGTCTCTGTCTCTCTCTGTCTCTGTCTCTGTCTCTCTCTGTGTCTCTGCCTCTCTCTCTCTCTCTCTCCGTCTCTGTCTCTCTTTCTCTCGTTGCTTTTGGGTCTTTACTTTTGGGTCATGAACTGTTTCCCCTCTGCCATGTGCCACCCTGCCTTGGAGCCAACCAATTATGGACTGAAGCCTCCATGAACTGTGAGCTAAATAAACCTTTGCCCCCTTAACTTTGGATGTCAGGTGTTTTGTCTCAACAAGGAGAAAAGTAACTAAGACAGACTTCAAGGAACTTTATTTTGTAAATGTAGATGGTGTATGATTCCCAAATCAGCAACAATTTATATTCTTACTTAAAGTCTCTATTCACCAGCTGTCAGCTGAGGGTTGTATGTGGAAAGAGTTTGCTGATGGCATAGATATTTCTCTATGGATTTTGTACTGATGATGTGAACATGTAGTTCTCCTTTTCTTGTCTTTATACGATAAGTAACACCAGGCGAAATTTGTAATACATGGATAAGTGGGGAGAAGAGAACTATGGAACATATGAGGGATGATCAAATAATATGAATTTAAAAAAATTTAAAACTTTATTACAGTACGAGACACATTACCATTAATCTCCCTCAAAGTACCTCTCCTCATGTCAAACACATACCCCATCATTCTTGTCACTTTCTAAAACAGTCCTGGAAGTCCTCTTTCCTGTCTTTAGTTGCACCATTATGGCTACCTCAGTGTCCTGAATCAATTCAAAATGATTACTTTTCAGGGTTGTTTTAACTTTGAAGAAGAATCACAAGTTATGTGGTGCCAGGTCTGGTGAGCAAGGTGGTTGAGGACATAGCTGTAATGTTTTTATTTGACAGACAAAAAAACTATGGAGAACGTTTAAAATTTACAAACTACTACAGTAGCAGATACATTGCTGCCCACCCTCCTCAAAATACTCCCTCTCCCTTTGAACACACTTATCCTATCATTCTTGGCAATGTGTCTTTTACTGCAATAAGATTTTTTAAAATTTAATCATTCACTATATTTTTCAATCATTTGTCGTGTGCTTTTTCAATTACCAAAGTAAAGGTAGCATGTTCTGAAATATTTTCTATGTCTAAATTAGACTGTGTATTTCAATTAAATTCCTTGATGATATTGCTTTATGAGTTACACTGTCAGTGATGTCACTATATTCAGTAATCTTTGTGCACTCAGTCTCCCCTGTAGTATGTTTCAGAGTATTGCAGGACTAGGTAGTTTGTAAGAAACAAGTGCACATACCTTTTTTCCTCAGTACCAATTATAGGATGCAAAACTGAATCAAATGTTGGTTGTTTAAAACTGAGAAGGAGCCCTTGGGCATGGTGGCATACCCCTGTAATCCCAGCTATTCAGGAGGCTGAGGCAAGAGGATCTCAAATTCAAGACCAGTCTGGTCATCTTAGTTATATCGTGCCTCAAAATAAAAGATAAAGAAAAAAGACTAGGGGTGTAGCTCTGTGGTAGAGCATTTGCCTAATAAGTGTGAGACCCACACACACACACAAAGGATAAGTGAGAAGGGTTCTATGGAGCACTTTAGATATACCTGGTCTCCAGTAAGAGAATTCTTTGGTGAAGTTGACAGCACCATGCCCCATCCTCCTGAGGTACTGCTAGCATCCCAAGAACAGCAAATATCCACTCCCTGACTGTTTTTCCAAACTGAAATAAAAAAAGTAAAAATGAAACCTCCACCAAGGGTAGGACTAGCCTACTTGTCTTTAACCTTCTCTTAAGAGTGCCAAAAAGATACTATGTTGGTTACTTTTCTCTAGTTGCTGAGGCAAAACACCAGACACTAAAAATTAGGGAAGGAAAGATTTATTTAGCTCACAGTTTGTGGAGGTTGCAGTTCATAATCAGCTGGCTCCAGGGCAGGGTGTCATGGCACAGGGTCAACTGTTCAAGACAGTGGAAGACAGCAAAAGCAACAAGAGCAAAATGTGGGCAGAGCAAGCCTCTTTTCCTCCCTTATATCGTAAGCAGGCTGCCTGCTCTTGGGTGGGTGTAGCACTCACATTATGTTCCTGCCTCCCTCTTGCACAGCCTCAGGATGCTTCCAAAGTGAGGACCCTGGCCCCCGGCAGAGTCACTTAGTTAAACTTCTAAACTTCTCAAATTGACACAATGAGAAACATCCTAGAGCAGTGAGAGCATGTCCTCTACACTCTAGGATGTAGAACTGCTGAGTTACTTAGCTAAACTTCTAGACTTCTTAAGGTGACACAGTGTATCAGCCATTGCAGATACCAACCTGCCATCAAGACACCAATTTCTTGATAGGAATTTCTGGGCTGAAGCCCAGCCTCATGATCCCCAGGTACAATCTCGCCTCTGAGGTGACTTTAGGGCTCCTTCTTTTTGATAAAAAGTGCCTGCTGCTATATTTGTGTTGGTTAGAGTTCCACAGAGGCAAGGAAAAGAAATCAATGACAGCTAAAGAGAATAAAAATAAATAAATAAGCACAAAGAGTAAGTCAGGGGACTTCGGAAGAAGATACTAAAGGATTTTCTTTCCAGGACCTGGTTAGGAAGAACCATGTGAAACTGTTGTCATGAGTGATTGGATGCAAGTGGGGTTTCTAGGTGCTTGTATGTGAAAAGAATTGGACGTGGTGTGTGACACTAAGGAAAAAGCAGCAAAATTTAATGAAGTTCAATTAGAGGATGATGTGCTCAGAATGAGTGGGCTTGTGTCAGTAGAAAAGTATATGGCACAAGCACTGACACCCTTTCCCCAGAATCTGTCCATTTGTTGTTGTTGCTGTTGTTTGGAGTGTATCCTCCCCTTCAGAGGTAGGCTCTCAGTAGTCATAGGTTTTACTATGTAACTATTAATTTTGACCATGAATGATCAGTGGATATGTAGATATCTGATACAGCCTCAGCTCATAGGTCTGTGGGAACAATACAGAGGATTGGCAGTTAGAAGCTGAGCGTTACCCGGATGGAGTTCTTAGGTAAATATCAATGTAAACCTCCTGAGAGCCTTTGAACTTCCCATGTTCTCACCATGTCTGACACCTGCATCTCTGAGGTAGCCCTGCGTCGTTCCAATAAATGTTCTTGTTCTCGGAAGCTATTTTGAAGTAGGTTTGGAATACTTGTAATCAAAGTAGTCTTCATTAGGACAGGGCCTGATGTGTCTAATTAGAGATTCATTAGCAGAATGAAGCAAGGTTGAGGCTGCGTTGCACTAGCTAGGGACCAAGATAGGCGACTTTCTGAATCTCCACGACACAAGTGAAGATTGTGGTGACTGAAGCCATTGCACATAATTCAGTTTCAAATGACTAAAGGGGCCCTTTTGTGCATGGTTAATCATGTGGGAGTAGTTAGCGCAATCTTAGATATGTTTTCTGTTACCCTAACAAGATAATTGACTTTTTATTATATGGTTTAGTATGGCAAGGCATACTTACAAGGTCTAAACCTAGGCTTTGATGATAGACTGTCTGTATTCAAATGCTGTCATTACCACAGGCTTTGGGAATAATACTTACTTGAGAGAATCATGATCAGAAATAATACATAACACAAAAAATGTCACTAGTATAAGGCCTGGCACTGGATTAGCATTCAGTGACTTTTAATTACTATTATGGGTTTGGCAGAAGCCAGAGTAACAGAGTCAATAGATAACAGCAAAGCAAGCACCCCACTACATTATAACCTAAAAATAAATTTATTATTTTGGGTCCAGCAGGCTCTCATGGCCTGGGGAAGCTCACTTAATTTGTTACTAGAGTAAGCTGCTTTATCCCCTTTCACCCTAAGATTACAGTCAAGAGCAGGGCGTGGTGGCTCACACCTGTAATCCCAGCACTCAGGAGGCTGAGACAGGCAGATCACTGTGAGTTTCGAGACCAGCCTGGGCTACAAAGTGAGCTCAAGGCCAGCCTGAATGGCATAGTGAGACCCTGTCTCAAAAACACCAGGGCTGGGGATCTAGCTCAGCGGCCTAAGTGCCTGCCTGGCAAGCACAAGGTCGTGAGTTCAATCCCCGGTGCCACAAAAAAAAAAAAAAGATTACAGTCAAGAAGGGGAAATTAGCAGCAATGTAGGGTTCTGCACTCTTAGAATTTGATTGTAACAATCACTAGTCTTGAGTCCAGATTTTAAGAAATTGGAATTCTGTCACTAAAAATGACAACTTGGCCAGGCGTGGTGGCGCATGCTTGTAATCCCAGCACTCAGGAGGCTGAGGCAGGAGGATCACTGTGAGTTTGAGGCTAGCCTGGGCTATATAGTGAGTTCAAGAACAGCCTGTACTACACAGTGAGACTCTGTCTCAAAAAGTAAAAGAAAAAAATCTAAAAAATGACAACTTGGTTATCTGCTCATTTATTGTTTAAAGCATGCCATAAAACTATTCTTCCTAACTTGGTATTTGGAGAACAAAATGGAACATCATCAGGAAAATTCTGTTACTGGCATCACAGTCATGCGCAGGTGTGAGAAGTAACAGGGAGACACACAGTCATACACCCCTGGGAAATTTGCTTATTTGCTGATTTCTTCCATGGGGACATAAATAGACTGTGAGCAGAACACTGAAGAATAGTGTTGGGTGTGTGTGTGTGTGGCAGGGGGAATCTGACCATCCGGGGGTAAACAGGCTGACATATTAGATTGCAAACTACAGACCCAACCTTAAACCTATTTTCCCCACCAAACACTTGCTGAGTTTTACAATGGTATAGTAGGCTGGGAAGCTAAGTTGGAAAATACAGCGAAATCCTAATAGAGGGAAGAAACCTGAAATAAAACAAGATAAATCTCTTCTTCTCCACTGAAGCTGTTTGGGTAGGAAGCCGAAAAGCAAAGCTTAGCATTCTACGTATGGGAAATAAATTATTAGACATTCAAAGAGGCAGAAAATTGGGGCAAATAGTCAAAATGTTTAGAAATAAAAGCTGACAGTGTAGAAAAACATGAATGCACTTAGTGTCATTACACTATAAATTTAAAATTTGTTAAG
The DNA here is from genome assembly GCA_004365215.1 of Cuniculus paca. NCBI lineage: Eukaryota > Metazoa > Chordata > Mammalia > Rodentia > Cuniculidae > Cuniculus > Cuniculus paca. The sequence goes on along the minus strand of RJWT010023925.1, from coordinate 5,739 downwards.
ATGGTGATTTTGTGCTATGCATATGTTACCATAATAAAAGCAAATAAATAAAAGTTCAACTACAGATGTGTAGATGTTGGAGTCAAAAAGGATCTTCAAATAGCTATAATTAATATGCTCTGGAAAGCAGAATTAAAGGCACATGAAACAAACAAAAATAAATAGAATTTCAAATATGAATTGGAGCCTGTATAAATCAATTGTACATTCTCAATTGAAATCATCATACAGGTTTACAAAAAATACAGCAGACAAGATTATTAGATGTCAATAGTTGTATCAAAATTGAAGTATAGCAAGTAAAAACATGAATTTTTAAAAAAGTGGAAAAAAAGGTAAATATGAGTCACTACATGACTTAAAATATCTGCTTTAATGTATGCATAATGGAAGTCCCAGAGGGTAGGAAGACACAGCACTTTTAGATATTTAAAGGATGATGGTCAAGATTTTTTTCTAGTACTTCTAAATATATCAACTCACAAATTTAAGAAGCTTAGCAAAGTCCACTAAGATAGGAAGGAAGAGAAGAGAAAAATGGATGGAAGGAAATTATCAGCAGACATATAATACAGTCAAGCTTCTGAAAATCTAAAGCAAAGAGAAAATCTTAGAAGCAGAGGACAAAAGCACATTTTACCTTCAAAGGAGAATAATAAAATAACTTTTCAGCAGAAATTATAACTGTTAGAAAATAAAGGTCAAACTTTAAAGTGACAAAAGACTAAAAAAAGACTAGAGATCTATACATAACTAGAATATCCTTTAAAAGTTAAAGAAAGATAATCATCATTTTAATACAAGCAGAAACAATAAATTCTTCACCATGAGATGATTGACAAAGAAATAGTAAGGAAAACAATACAGGCTAGAAGGAAAAGGTTTCCAGTTGAAAGCAGCCGGTTAGAGAGAGCCCAGAAAATACTGGCAGGTTTAAATATGCAGGTAGAGAAGAATATTTCACATTGCTAATAGTAAGGTCTTGTGAGATTTATAACATACATAAAAGTAAAAGTCATATAACAACTGTACAAAAGGCAGAGGGAAGTGTGATATGTTTTTTTTTTTTAACATGGTTCAAGAATTGAAAACAGTAACCTAGCCCAGGAAATGAAAGACCTCTGTATCAAAACTACAGTACTCTGGAAAAGGAGATCAAAGAGAATGGAAAGACACTCTCTGTTCCCAGATAGGCAGAACCAATATAGTCAAAGTGGCCATGCTTCCAAAACTGATATATAGATTTAATACTATTCCCATCAAAATACCAACAGCATTCTTTACAAATAGAATTAGAAGTGATCCAGAATACCAAAAGAAATCAAATCTCAGACCTCAAGTTATATGACAAGCTATAGTGATGAAGAGAGCATGGTGATGGCACAATTTGATAGACTAAAACAAAATTCCAACTTTATATTGTCTACATGAGACACATTTTAATTTTAAGGACATTGATTTAAAGTAAAAGAATGAAAAAAGATAGAGCACACAAATAGTATTAAATAAAATTAAGTTGGTTTGGCTCAATTAATCCCGTATGAAAGCAAATCTAATGGAAGAAGTATTGTTAGTGCCAAAGAGCAACATTTCATAAAACATGAAAAAGACAATTTAACAATAAGCAATAAAAATCCTAAATGCACATGTACCTAGTAATATGAAATATATTAAAGAAAAAGTAAAGAGAGTTCAGACACAAATTCACAACAGGATATTTTGTAAACCTTTTTTCCATGACTGATAAAGAAGAAAATGAAATGTGAGGGACTAGGTTAACCTAACAGATCTATATAAAACATTATAGCCAAGAAATTGCAAACATGTGTCTTTTTCAACTATTCATAGAATATTTGTCAAATAAACCACATGTGAGCATATCACCTACAAATATAATGGATTAAAACAATACAGAGGACGCTTGTGGGAAGTCGGGGAACTCAACTAATAATCAGTAGCAATAACGTAATGAAAATCTCCAAATTCCTGCCATAGGCAATGCACTTCTAAATAATCTATGAGTCAAAAAATAGAAAAATAATAACATGTTTAAAATTAAATTATAATGAAACTCTAGTACAATAAAATGTGTGATATGTAGCTAAAATACTAATTAGTGAAAATATAGACTTAATTTCATATTAGCAGAGAAGAAAGAACACACATTTACGATCTAAGTTTTCATCATAAGTCAGAAGTAAAGGACACCAAATTACCTCTAAAGAATGTAGAATGAAACAAGGTAAAACAAAGACAAATCAAAGAGAAAACAGATGCACAAGAGAGAAAAACAATAAAATGCAGGGTTCATTCTTCGAAAATACTAAGAATTATCAAGTAAACATGACAGAAAATATCAATTACCAGATTGGAAATGAAAATAAGACAGGCCTAGAAATTTAATAGACATTAAAAATGCAATAAAGGAATTTTATGAATACCTTTATATCAATAAATTTGATGACTTAGATAAAATTGAAAATGTATCAAAATTAACACAAGAAGAAATTAAAATGTACTTGGTATATTAAAGAAAATTGGATCCATCTCTAGTGTGGTGAAGCATGCCTGTAATTCCAGCATTCAGGAGGCTGAGACAAAAGAATCCAAATTCTGGGGTATATAGCAAGACACATACCTCACACACACACACACACACACACACACACACACAATTGTGTTCATAATTTAAGGTAATTAAAACTTTCTTAAAATACCAAGCACAAATAACTTCACTGTCAAGTTTTTCAAACATTTAATGATCACAATTTCCTTCTGATTTTTAATTACCATATACTTCCTTTTAAAATAGACAACTAAATTAATATGCCTAAAAACTACCTCGAGTCAAATTCAGTCAAGGAGTTCATTATTCATTTGCAATCTGTTATTCACGCTTTAGTTTCCTCACCATATACTGCATAGCATAAGAATGTTAATATGAGTTTCACCTTGCCAACAGGGTTATTTTGAGTGACAAATTTGTCTAACCTTATGTTTCCTGTCTTTTTTTATGTTGAAGTGATAATCTAACAAAGATGGTCAAGGAAAGTGGTTAGCTCACCCTGGAGAAATATAGTGAGTATTCCTCAGATGACATGGTACCATCGAGGTAAGTAGTACTTCGAAATATAGATGAATCTCAAACTCTCAAAAGAAAGATGGATCTGTCTAACGCACTTATTTATCTCTTAGGTGAGATTTCATAATAATCCTGAACATGTGTTTGCACTAGAATAGAAAGAAGACTGGGAAAATATCTACGAGAAATGGGGTATTTGTGTGTGTGTGTGTGTGTGTGTGTGTGTGTGTGTGTCTTCTTTCTGTTGTATCTTCGGTGCACACATTTTTCTTTTATTACACAGATATGCCACTGGAGGGCACCATACAGCTCTTCTTCTGCATTATGTATGTGACAAGAGAGATCTGACTTTTAATTTCCACATTGAAAAAGCACAGGCTTTGCACCTCTTAATCAAACCAGGAAATGCCAACCTGCCCACACAAAGGAAGATAGGAACCTGTATTAACCTTCCAGTGACCTTGAACCAAACATCCTTCACTTTCTGTGTCCTGTGCTGACAGAGGTTGCTGCCAAGATTCAGACCGTCTCCCTTTAACATTGATCTTTCTCCTGTTTCCACACCTCTACCTTTAACCTGCTTTCCAGTATAGGTTGGAGTTTATTTTTGAGTGTTTGCCTTTATTGTCTTGGTTCATAACTCATGATGACATAGTGAAGCGTAGTATTTCGGCGAGAACTCACTGGCTTCATAGAGCAGAGGCCCTAGCTGCTCTGTTCAAATTCATTTTTCAGCGAAAGACGTCTTGCATCTGTGTCTCTTTTATTGCGATTTGACTCGTCATTAGTTTGAGTCTTTTCATACCTCAGAACACTCAAATGCTAACTAAAATTCTCCAGGACACTGAATGCACATATAAGAAGTCACTTTCACTCCTATGATCCCAGCACTCTGGAGGCTGAGACTGGAGGATCACTGTGCGAGCGAGGGCCATCCGAGCTGCATAGTGAGCCTGAAGTACAGTTAGGCCCTGAAAATAAAGAGTAATTTTCACCTTGTTCCTCAAGGGCCTTCTTCACATTATACGAAGCCTTGTCAGCAATGAGAAGGTTCTTAGCTCTGCAACAGCCTGAGTGCCCTGAACTTAGGCCTCCACAGTCTGATTCTTGGCTTAGTTTGGCAGCTTTTGGCTACTGCCTTGTCTTTCCCATTAAACTCATGTAAAGTAAATTAGCGTGAGGCAGTCATCTCCTTGAATTGGTGTACAGGAAGTTTACCATGAAGCAGTCGCTTGAAGTTACCGCTTTTATATTCCTGGTTAAGCAGATAGTCATGTATCTTTATTGACAAGCATTTACCAACTTTGCGTTATATAAAATGCTACCCAAGGCCAGTCACATGATAGTGAGTTCGAGAAGGTGGGCCGGGAAGATAACAGCATGCGGGGGGTGGGGGGGCCAGAGACTGATGTTCTCTGTTCTCCTCAGTAGTTTTCTTGCATTGCTTTCCTGAGCCAGCTCAAGATTCCAGGATGTACGAGAAAATAACAATTGCAGTACTCTTATCAGGTGAGCAAAATTTCTAGCTTAATGTTGCTGTATTTTAATTGGGCACTTCTCTTAGCTTGATGGATATCAGAACATGGGTTAAAATACAAACTACTCCCATTCTGCTACCTTATTTAAATGAATAATTAAATGAGGAGCATCTTAGATTGCAACCTGCTAGATAGATTTTATTGGGATTTGGACAGTAATGGGAATATTGCACAACACCGTCAGGTATTTGAGACGGAATCACCATTTTCTGGCAGAAGTTTGCTTGGATTCTAAGACTAGCTGGAATGAAAAGAACGTTTATCAAATATGATGAATATATTTGTGTTTTGTGATAGGATTAATTTCTAAATGAAATAGCTGTTTGTGTGTGTGTGTGGTACTGAGTATCAAACTAAAATGTACTCTGCTGCTGAGCTATTTTCCAGTCCATTTTCATTTATTTAACTGCAATTTGAGACAGGGTCTCACTAAATTGTCCAGGAAGGATTTAAACTTGCAATTCACTTGCTTCCGTCTCCCCAAGTGCTGGGAATACAAATGTGCTCTCCTCGCAGCTGACTTGGTTATTAATGAGGGTGACGGGTCTACGGTCCTCAGTTTTCAAAAAACATAATTTCCTGTTTCTCTTACAAAAAGGGACAAGCCTCAGCATGAAATCATGGGAGAGTTGTTTCCCCTCTCTGTGTATCTGTTACTGAAGTTTGATGCAGTAAATAGCCATAGTTTTTGATTTACGTGTTGTGTGGTTTGGAGAAAAATCTAAATCAGTTCATTAAAATAAAACAAAAATTCACAGAAGCATTACTGCATCAAATTAAAATTGGCTTCTTTTGGAGGAAGTTATAAATGGTGTCCTCTCCAGGGCAGCGTCTCCCACAAGTTAGAAAGACTTGTGCCCAGCGTAGAGATAAGGAGCAGGCTGTTCCCTGAAATGTATTTCATTCAGTGACTTGGCTGAAACCCCACTAGGGTGAGTAGTAAGACGTTCTGAGCATTCTATAGACATAAAGACTGCATCTAGCATTTTCTAAGGTTCCTTAGGGGGCAAAATAGAGTAGTGGTGAAGAGCCCAGAAAGGAGGTCCAGGCAGAACTGGGTTCAAATGTAGTCCAACATCTGAAAGTCTGATGGGTATCAGAACATAGATTGAATAATTA
>RJWT010023924.1:0-16645 GCA_004365215.1 Cuniculus paca | reverse complement strand
ATACCCACTTCACATGGTGTGTTTGAGCCCAGGCCATTACCTAGGAATAGATTTGACAAGGGTTTGCCCTACTTCACAGTTTATCAGAGTCTACCCTGATGTTGAAGGCAGCACAGACAGCAATATGTGGCAGAGCTATTTCTTTGACTTTTCCAAGGCAAACAAATAGACAGAGTGAAGAATTCTGGGGCTCAGTCTTTATCTAAGATGTCAAAGCCAGTATGTCTCAGCCCCCCAGGCTCCTCAACCTAATGCTGACTTCAGGCAGCAGCGAGGATGCACGGTGGCACACATCCATAATTTCAGTACTCGAGAGGTCAAGGCAGAAGGATCATGAGTTTCAGACCAGCCCAGAATACATAGAAAGGTCCTGTCTTGAACAAGCAAAGGAAGAAGGAGAAGGAAGAGAGGCAGGGGCAACACAGGAGAATCAGCAGCTGCCAGATCCTCTTCTCAGTCAGACATGAGGAACAAGTCTTGCTTGGAGATGGTTGAGCTTCTGCAGGTAAGGTATGCATACCTGTAAGCCATCCCTTACCCTGAAGAGTGTGAGTTTGCCACAGTAAGAAAACAGCCTAGGCCAATGCTTATTCCTACCAGAGCCTCACTTCTGAGTCTGCCAGTTCCACTGGTGGCCTCTTCATCCCAGTTTGATATAACATTCTATCACCCATTTGTCTGCTCAAATGGTAGAATTAGTTGCTCACATAGCACTTTTAACATGCATAGTTAAAGAAGAAAAGTAGGCAAGCAAATGATTGGCTATTTTTAAGAAACTTTGCCTCTCTTTGTCATCAAGAGATTGTTTTATAACCCCAGAGGTCAGTGAAACACTACTGAACTCTTCTTTCGGATATAGTTCCATCTCTAAGACCCATCTCTAAGTACAGGTGGGTACAATGCTAGAAATTGTATAACTTCTTTATGTAAGAGAAGTCTTAGAATAAGAGCAGAGTTGAAATGAGGATGATACAACAAATAAAATGCAAAAGTTCTCTTCAACATATATTTCAAAGAACTTACCCTGTTTTGTATTGTTTATTTTCTGTGGCTAAACTAATAAAATGTAACAGAGAAGCAGAGGCAGAGGATTACAAGCAGCAGTATTTGGTCGTCTCTATCCCAACTCCTTGAAGAACTGACCAAATCTGTGAGTAATTTTGCTTAACTTTTCCAAAGTGCTTTGGCAGTTTTTCCCTCCTTTGCCTTCCTCTGTTAGTTCATGCGGCTCTGGAATAGTTGAGATGAGAAGGTCCATGATCCTCGCTTTGTGTTTTATTAGGTAGAGGCACACAGGCTCACAGCTGATTAGCGATAGTTTGTGAAGAAAACTTTCTTAGAAGTTCATAGTTCTTACACTGTGTGAAACTGAGTTTCTAAAACCAATGCCTTTGATGTTCTTTAAGTAAGATTATGTGGTCACGATTGCCTTCTCATCCAAAAATGTAAAGATAGCCAAAACCAACATTTGAAAATTCATGTTTCACATTGACGACTGCTCATTCCATAATGTGCATGAATCCTGCCACGACTTTTTGGAAGATTACAATTTCTTCAGATAAGTAAGCCATTTCAAACAGACAATTAAGTTTGTTTAAATTATCATTTTGAAGAAAAAAATAGCAAATCCACACAGACAACTATATCGTAATGTACTTTCTGACATAACTTATGAATAAGATTCTGAACTCTAAGAATTCACTAAATTGTTCACTATTTAACAACAGCTGGAGGGAAGAGGAAAGGGAGAGCAATATCACTTGCTGAGAAAAACACAAATCAAAGGTCATATAAGTGAAAGACATAAAGTAAATGGATTTTATTTGTTTCATGATAATTGGAGTGTTTGGGGGAAAACCTAAAATACACCACCAGTCTGTTTTTAATAATAAAAACAAATTTTAACTTCACGATATAGTTAAGACAAAGGAGAAAGAGAAAAAATAGACACACAAGGAGACCACACACAGTCACACAGAAAGAGATAAAGAGAGGGGCCCTACCGGGGAAGTGAGTGTGGTCATTACCATCCATGCAGCAAAATGTGGAAAGCGGTGGATTTTCCTGGAGAAATGTTTTCATCTGTGGTCCTCTGTGAAGGCAGTGCCAGCTTTCCACGGGAGTAAACAGCCTCGCCACTGGGGCTACACACTGCACCACAGGCTGAAACTTGGTCAATGGGCTGGATGGACCAGCCTTCCTTCTTGCTTCCCTCTTTGGCTAGATTAATTATTACCTATTTAAACTAATTTCCATTAAACCGTCAAATGGAAAGCTCAGTTTAATACTTTTATTTGACAAAACTGAGCAAAAACTCATCAACAACAGTGCTATTTACGCTAATGCCTAGTGTGAGTTTTAAAGGAGAGTGAAGAGTGCTTGCCAGGTTTGTGCATACCTTTTCTTAACAGAGTTCATTGAGGATGTCAGCCCAGTCATGGGAGGGTAGCAGTCACTGCTGCTTATACTGAGTGCATCCCTATGCTAGGTCTAACACTTTAAAACTACATTTAAAAGATGCTTTTGCAGCTAAACCTGTTGCAAATGTATACTATTCAAGGATGTTTGTTTGTTTGTTGGTGTGTTTTGAGTGCTGAATTTGAACCCAGGGCCTTTACACTGAGCTCCCCAGACCTTCTTAAAATTTCTTATTTTGAGACAAGGTCACACTAAGTTGCTAAGTTTCTCAGGCTGGGCTGGAATTTGTGATTCTCTTGCCTCAGCCTTCCATAATGCTGGGATTACAGACATGTACTACCTTGCCTGGCTTAGGGATTTTTTTAAACAATAGTTTTATTGAGGTATACAGTAATTGGTTCCCACACACTATGTACTGTATATTTAAAATGTAGAACTTGAACTATGAACATATATATCACTCTGGACTACTTTGCAATCCCACTTTCCAAAACCGTCCAACCTCCAATACCTTGTAGCATTCCTTCTGTAGACAACCATGCCAGTCAGTTTTCTGTTAGCATACATAAGTGTGCATTTCATAGGACATCATGAATTTGAAACCATGCAGGATGCAATCTGTTTAGTTTCTGTTCATTTGCTTTTTGGCTGACTCCTTTCACTCAGCATAATTACTTTGAGATTCATTCATGTAGCATATAGCAATCCATTATTACTGAATAGCATCCATTTTCTGGGTGTAACATAATTAGTTTATGTGTTCATATACCTATGGACATTTGAGTTGTTTCTACATTTTGGATACTTAATAAAAGTCCCATGAGCACTTCAGTACAAAACTTCATACGGATTTGTGCTTTCATTTCTCTCAGACAAGTGTCTAATGGGAAGGCCTAGGTCACATGATAGACATGTTTACCATAACTGCCTAGATGTTTTTCAAAGTGATACCATTTTATATTTCCTGAGTAATATGGAATAGAACATTATGACACTAACTGTTGGTATGGAAGCTTTTAAAATTTTAGTCATTATGCAATGGCATCTTATTGTAATTGGAAGGAAGGGCACTAACTTTATTTGAAGAACTTAAGTAGATGTTTTCACACAGCTTACAGAAAAGGTAAAAATAAGAGCAAAAGCATGCTCTTCCTGGGAGAACAAGGAAGTCATTCGTGTGACTATGGGAAAACCAATCTAAGGCTTAACTGCATCACTGTTTCCCAGGGCCTAGTCAAAGACTTGCTCTGTAGGGCTGAATTACAGCTCCCTCTTTTACAAAAATTGTTTACAGTAGTCACCCAGTTGTTAAAATGGGTTTCACCTATTCATTCAGGTAATGAACCTCGATGAAGTCACACAAGTGGACACTTTGTGCTGTTCCAAGGTGACTATTTCATGCCTTTTTTCAAGAGTCAGACACAATTGCATTTTCCCCCTCTCCCATTTGTCATGATCTGGTATTTTTTACTCTCTTTAAGGAAGATATGGTCACTTTGGTGATTCTGCAACTTTACTGGTTTCTCAGCATGTCTGTTTTTCCCACATGATTAGTACAGAAAGTATTTGGTAAAGTTCTTCAAAGTTCATCATCATAGTCAAAGTAGTAAGACATGAATAGGTGGATGTGGGAGTTATAGAGCTCCAGGTTGATCTGGCTGTTGACTGTTCCTATGCACCTATGCACCTGGGAGTACACTGGGGCTCTCCAAAAGGCCTGTAAGGAGGGCTGCTCTGAATAGGTGGCCAGCTGTTTTGGGGGATGACAAGAAGGGAAAGCCTATTTTATAGAAGCACAGGCAAAATAGGAAGCCAAAGTGACCTCTATCAAGAAGCTCTGGACTTTCTCATTGTAGTTTGAATTTGCATCTTCCTGAAGATATTGAGGAGTTTTTTTCTTGTGCTTGTCGTTCATGTATTTTTAGATGAAATTTTTGTTCAAAACCCTGACCAAAAATAAATGTAGAAGGTCCTTACCTTAAACCAATAAAAGTCATTTATGAAAAATGCACTGCTAACATCATACTAAATGAGGAAAAACTGAAAGAATTCCTTCTAAAGTCAGGAACAGTACAAAGGTAGCACAACTGTTCAATATAGAACTTGAAATTTTCCCTAGAGCAATCCAGCAGACAAAGAAATACAAATAATTTGAATAGACAAAAAAGTGTCAAACTATTATCCCTACTTGCAGATGACCTGATTTTTTACATTGAAGACTAAAAACAACCAAATAAACAAACTCTATCAGAAGATTCTTAGAACTAATGAAAAAAATCAGCAAAGTGGCAAAATACAAAATCAACACACAAAAATCAATAGCATTCCTGCCACACCAACAGAGAACCCACCAAGGAAACAATCCCATCCACATTAACTTTAAAAAAAATTAAATATCTAAGAATTAAGGTAATCAAGGAAGTGAAAGACCTGTAGTAGAAAAAATGATAGTGCTCTAAAAGAAAAAAGGTTGAAGAGGACATTAGAGAATGGAAAAATATTCTCTGTTCTTGAATAGGCAGAACCAATATTGTTCAAGAAGCCATATTAGGAAAAATGATAGTTTTAATGCAATTCAAACTAAAATATTGTCAGCATTTTTCACAGAATTAGGACAAAAACAAATTTAAGATTTGTATGGAACTAGTAGAGACCCCAAATAGTCAAACAATCCTGAGCAACAAGAGCAAAGCAGGAGGCATTAAAATCCTGTACTTCAAGTTATATTAAAAAGCTATAGTAATAAAAACAGTATCATACTGACACAAAAACATGCCTGTTGACCAGTAGAATAGAATAAAGGATGTAGAAATAATTCCAGAGACATTCAATCATCTGATCCTTGATAAAGGGATGAATAACATAATCTGAAAAAGGAGATCATTATGAACTATACGTACTAGGCTTTTGTCAAATATAGCCTTGGCAAAGATTATCTTCAAGTCTCAAGTATCTTTTCATTATTTAACATCTCTCTTCCTGCTTTGGCAACTCTGCTTCAGGCACCTCTGCTTCAGGCACCCATGCGGTGAGCAGCTTCCCTCCTCTGTGCTCTTCCATCATGCTGTTTCTGCCTTGGAGCCAGCTGACCATGGACTGAAACCCCAAAGTCATGAGTCAAACTTTTCTCCTTTTAAATTGTGTGTATTTTTCATTTTGTGATAGTAATAGGAAATTTGATTAATATGAACAGTTTAAAATTAAGAAGGAACTCATAGCACCAATGATTAGCCCAAACAGTCATACTTTAAACCAGTAAATATACCAAAGACTAGTAAAATTAGTTGGTTGCTAGAAATAGTCAAGTACAGAACTTTAAACAATTTGCTATATTTAAAAATATTTTTGGATTTTTAAAGAACTTTTTGCTCATGTTCTGTTAGACTAATAATAAACCAAACAAGACCCAGCAAACCTTCTGCTCTCTATTCTCATCATGGGTTATTCACACTTGTGTGTGGTAGAACAGTGGAACTCTGAACATATGATTAATGAGATCCTGTAATGTAGGATCATGGAGAATTAGAGCACATTGCTAAACAATGAAGAGATTCAGAAGATGTATAAGTAAAGACAGATATATTTGCTTTGCTACAAAAAATTTGACATGTATGACACAAAACACCATACAAAATCTTAAATGGAATCTTAAATGAACTCTTTTAATAAAAAGGATTAAATTTGGTTTCAGGAAGAGAAATAGAAAGAAAAAGAAGGAGAAGAGGGGAAAGAGAGGAAGGGAGTAAAGAAAGGAAGAAGGAAAGGAGGAGAGAGGAAGATAAAAGAGGCAGAGAAGTCACAGAGGAAAGAAAGAGAAAAAAGGGAAGAGAGGAAGAAAGGGAAAATGAAAACAACAAACATGAAAGATCATCTGCACATTAATTTGAAAATTAAAACACCTCAATAGAAAAAAGTAGGAAAAGGATATTACTAGATAAAACACCTTCAAAGAAGTACAAATAACAAAGGGGGGAAAGGAGAGAAACTCAAATCTACTACTAAGGAGGAAAACATAAAGTATCAGAATGGCAAAAGTTAAAAAAGTGGATTATATCGAGTGTATCTGAAAATGAGGATGTTAGTACTTTTGTGCCCTGATTTAAGAAGTATTTCAAGTAGAGCATCAGGAGATACCGTTGAAATACGAACTGTTCATAACCTTTGACCCAGTAATTCCACGTTTATCATTTTCTCCTAAAAGGAAAAAAAAGAGATGATTGTACACGAGTACATTGAAGAGTTCCTTGAAGCACTGTTTGTGGAGGCAAAATATTGGAAATAACTTGTTCACTGATAAGAACTAATTAAGTTATTAAAAGTAATAAACAAGACCAAACAGAATACGTCTACTATTAACAATGAATTTGAGGGAGAACCTAGAGAGTCATTTATAAATACATTAAATAGATTAATTAATAATTATATTCTTATTTTAAAACAAGTTACAGATTAATGAACAAATATATTCTTATTGTAAAAGGTGTTTGCATCTACTTATCTATGTTTTTGTGTTCACAGAGAAATGATTCTTTTGTTACTCACTGAAGGTGAGTTTGGAAAAAGTTGTAGGGAAGGGTGAAATTAGAGATGGCTTTCTTCTTACCTCTGTTTTGTTTCATATCCCACATTATACTAGCTACAAAGCCAAAACAAAACATTTGTTTCTTGGAATTGTTACATAGTCAAAACAAAAAAAAATGTTTTGAAAATTGAATAAGAATGAAAATACTAAAAATATCACGTGAAACTCACACTTCCTAGGTTGAAATTAGAATGGAGCATCTGAGTCGTCAAGTCAGTTATACTGATGTACTGTAAGAAAAAAATGTGTCAACAGGAATGGAGGATGGATCTGTGATTGGTGAAGGACTATGACAGTGCTCATGGAGCCATGATTTACAGTGGAAGTTCAGGTCAATCAAATTGCCAGCTTACTCTCCACAAATCTATGTCTTTTGCAGAACTAATACAAACATAAGACAAGCTTCAACTATCCCTGCTTGAGGTAATCCCAAATTTACAAATAGCCTTCTATGTTCTAAGGTTCTCCCTGTCAATTTCCTACTGGAGGAATAGTTAGCAATTATTTACAAGAGTCTTTGGAGTCTAATCAGTTCTGAGGTGTAAACAACAAGCTCGTGAATTGCCAAAACTGAAGGCCAGTCTCCAGTTCTGGTAGCTTTTCTAAGGTCACAGCACTGTGTGAGGTAGTATCTAGGCAGTATTAGTTTCTCACCCTTACCTCACAGATACCCCAAAACAGGTCCTCAACTTCACAGTTCAGTAACTTGTTGCAGCATTTCAGGGTTATCAGACTTAGAAAGACAGACTCACATATTCCAAATTCACAAGATAGCGGTAATGGTGTCCTCTGGTGCCCTTAACTAGACCTGAACAGAAAAGAGATACTAGCACAGTGAAAGCTGAGTGTGAAATCAGGTCCTAAGAGACCAGAAAGAATCACAGAAAAAGTAGATTGTCTCATGCAAAAATCAAACTTCAAAGGCCTTGAAAATTAATTGGTCTTTATCATATGTCTGGAGAGAAGGCCAAAGAGAGAATAATATGACAAAATATTTCAAAAATCACCTATGCTTTGCTCAGACAATTGCTCTCACATGTTTTTTTTCTCCCAGACTCTTACTGTTGTATCTGGCTTTCTAGATCCTTTCTGGTTCCCTATCAAGGGCTCTTTCCATTTCTAATATGAGTCAGTTTAGAGTGTCAGGGACTCTTCTGGTTCACTTTCTCACTTAGCACAGCAAAGGCTTAGGATGTTAGCAGGATAACACAGGCTGGTAAAATACATACATGCGTATAGTGATACAGTAATAACTTTTTTCTGTCATAGAGGAAAATCCCAAGAAAGGTATCTTCTAGGATAGGCCAGCAGTTCTTTGGTGGCTATTTTCTCTTAAGTGACATGCTTTCATAAATTAAGCACCAGTGAAGTTATACACATTTTAAGGTCATGTGCTTTCCAGCACTAGAGTTTAAAAATAGACAGGTAGACCATTTTCAGGAATGTTATGGAGGAAATTTCCACACTAGATGACAGGTAAATGTCACTGATTGTGAAGGTAGAGTCCAACTCCAAAAATTGATGATTTTTAGACCATACATTAATTGAACTAACTCATGGCACTAGGTGAGTAATCTTCAAACTATATTCCAGAGGACTCCTATACCCCTAACTATACAAAGGGATAGCATTATCTTGTTGTCTGCTTCAGTTCTTACACTAGCAGTGAATGAGTGCAATTCATTAGGTAGTTCATACTAGTCAGAAATAGAAGGTGCACTCCATTTCTTTACACTCTTGCTTACATAAACACATATTGGTTTGGAGTGATTCACACTTAACCAGTCCACTTTTCTGTGGGAATTTTTACTTTGTTCACAGGAAAGGTCACATGCAAGATGGAGCAATAAAAATGACTTTGGCTCAACATGCTTGCCTGTGGAGCTGATATCTTCCCTAGATTAAATCGTTTGTACTCTATAAATAAAAGGTTTGGCCTGTGCTTTTCAGCCAGCTTGTTTAAACATCAGTTCAGAAAAGAAATGATCCAGATTTCAAGTGTCAAGGACTTACACATATAATGCACATGCAGACATTTGCACATATATGCAGCTTGTGTGCACACACATACATACAGAGCCTCAACATATGCTGGTATTCTTTCCTCTTTGACCAGTTTCAGAACATCTACCAAACTTCTACAGAGGAGTCACCTAATAAATAATCACTTCAGGGAGGAAGAACAATCCTGGAAAATTTTTTCCCAGAGGATCTCTGGCTCAGCAGGTAGGGGATTGAAAAATAGGGCAAATTCCAATTGTAAAATGGGTTGGCTATTTAGTTTCAAGTCAGGAAAGGGGGAAAAGGTGAAAAGGAGGAGTACCTGTGGCCAAATGTCTGTGATTACTGGGTGGCAGGCTTCCAGAGACACCAAGCCTTGACTTTGTTTTATCAGAATACTTCCTAAGTTGTTATTAAGAAGAATTTTCAACAATCTCATTTTTATTAGCCGTTTGTGCCCATTATAGTTTTCTAGTTGCTAGTTTGTTATGGCTTTAACATAAATAGGGTTCTAAAAATGTCTCACATGAGGAGTTGCAGGGCTGGGTATGCTATTTAGACCACATAAAAAGCCTATGCGAAGGACTTCCCTTGTAATGGGACTCTTTTATATTTAATAGAACTGTCATATAAACATATACTAGCATTTAAAATGCAGTTTCTGGACTATAAAATAAACACCATTTCTAATATTGCTGTTGGCTTTCACATGCATGGATCTCAGTTCACTAAATTCTCCTTACTCCTTTTATGTGAAATGTGTTTTTACCACCCTAGCAGCACAGCAAGGGGATCATTCCGTCCTGGAGGTGCAGCCTTTGTCAAGGGAAGAATGGTGCGAGTCTGACACACCAAATGTTTCACACAGTTTCAAGCAAATTATAATTCATTTTAACACCTGTACAGTGCCACAACTGGTACAATTATAATAAATTATTATTGAGGATTACAACTGAATTCACACCTTGAAATATAAATGTGAACATACTGAATAGATGATTGTCTTATATACAATTATATTCATAATTTTGTGTCCACCTAAAAGTTCAGTAGTAGCAATATTATGCTTGTTTTACAAATTAAAATAAAGTGAGTTTAAATGGCGACTCTATATTCACTAAATTTATTAACTTGAGTAAAGATTCATTAGAATGTGTTACTGTTTTTCACACGAAAGATATGACACAGACTTACTTGTAGTTTTCTTATAAAAAGTTACTAAATATAAAGTTCTTGCATTTCCAGGTACACAATCAGCAATAAAAAATGGTAGCTATTATTAATAATTATTATATTTCTAGTGCTTCACTTTAAAGATGCCCAAAAGTCAGTATTTTATTTCATATGCTGAAAATACTTGTGCTACAACTGATGGAAATTGTGAATATTAATTTTGTGATATGTAGAAAGTGTTATGCTGTTTATAAATACATAGCATAAAGCAACCTAAACCAATTTATCCACTAATACTTATTCTCTTGTATTCAGCTTTTATGCAAGTTGAGTTTAGATGATTCAAGAGAATATAGAATGTGATCACTGACTTTAACATGGTTATATAAACATTAAAAAAGAAGTTAAGAATACTAATAAATTTTAAAATAACAACCAATTTTCAAAAGAAAATACAGTGTAATTTCCAAATGGTTGGGAAATTTTGATACATGGTGTTTGGACAATTGGCTGTTCCTACATGATACAACCCAGGGGGCTTGAAATCCTGGTATATTAAAGATCTGAATATGAAAATTAAAACTGTAAAACTGTTAGGAGAAAACTGAGGAGAATATGGAAAAATTTTTGAAACCAAACACAAACTTTACAAACTATAAAAGAAATTTATTTATTAAAAATCTTTGAAATTTACACTTGATCTTAGCCAAAAGATCTTAGCCAAAAGAGAAGCAAAAAAATCTATAAAATTTATTAAAAATCTTTTTTATCATCTTAAAAAATATATTAGAAGTTACCTATTAAAATTTCAAATTTGCATGTGACCAAGAAGAAGCATAAAAAATTAAGGTGCATCACAGACAAGAAGATTCTTGCAACACATTAAAGACTCATTTTCTCCTCAGTAGTATCTGGAGTTTTTCACGCAGTCTAACCCAAAAGACAATCCAATAAAATATGGGCAAAGGGCTTACAGTGAAGAAAACACAAGGCAAGTAAATACATAAAAATATTCTCAACCACTCTACAATAAATGAATATGCAAATTAAATAACAATCATAGAGTTTTCACTCTTGCTGCAGTATGAATAACCCCCATAAGACTCTTTGTATTGCCATATCGACTTTCTCAAACTATCTCTAAATCTTTTCTGATACATTGGCTAAACCTTGTCAAAACTACCAGTCATATCAAAAACAAAATCAAAGTATTAAAGACAAAGAGGAAAATTTGGGAAAATCAAGATAGATCCACAAGAAATTCAACTCTTGGAATTTTTAAATAATTGCAGTTAGTATGTTAAAGAAAAATAAATGATAAGAGAATTTCAGCAGAGAATAAGAATTCATTAAGAAAACAGATATAACCTCTAGTTTGAAAAAATAGAATCACCAAAATTAAGAACTCGGTTGATTAAATAGAAGACTGGACACTACTAAAAATAGAATCAATGAACTGGATGATAGGATAGTAAAACTGAATAGAATGAAGCAGAGTGAAAAAAAAAGGAAAAGTACAGAATGTATTATAAGAAATATATGGGACATTATAAAAAGTGTTCAGTTTATTTGTACAGACATCAAAGAGATAGAGGAAGGGAAAGGGAGGGGTGAGCAATGGGATGCAAAAAGGAATTAAGATGTGTTATGTACACACACCAACTCTACACAAGGAAAGTAAACACTATGTAATGCAAACATACTAACAATAATACCAATAATAAAATAAAATATTAAATAATGAAGGGTAAATGTGGGATAACAAAACATTTTGTTATGAAAGAAAAAAGTGTGAAAGAAAAAGAAAGTAAATAGTGAGATAGTAGATTTGAACTCAAATGTATGAGCTACACGATTAAACATAAAAAGACTGAATGTGTAATTACGAGACAGTTTGTCAAACTGGGCTATTTTTAAATACAGCCATTTATGACAAAACAGATATTCATCCTAAGTGTAAGTGCATAATAATGTTGAAAGTAAATTTTCAAATGAAAATACATAACCTATGAACTTACCAACCAAAAGAAAGTTGACAAAATAATACAAATATTTTAAAAGGGAGGCTTTAATAGACACTGTTAAACATTTCAAAATGGTAAAAGTTTCAGTCTACTAAGCATATCTAATAATTTATAGTATCTCAAATTATATATCAATAATTGACATAATATTATAATAGAATTCACAAATCAATAATTTTGCGACCTTCTTTTACAAAAACTGATAGAGATATGGAAGATTTCAACAGCATGAATAACTAGTTTGAATTGAAAAAATGCTGTACACTGCAAAAATTTTTATAGAAGGCATACTCTTTTTAACCATACCTAGAATGTTATGAAAATTGCCCATATACTTGTCCACAAAGCAAGTTTTCAACCTTATTAGTAATGAAGAAAGTACAAATTAAAATCACAATGAGGCTCTATACCGGAATAACCAAAATTAAAAGTACAGAAAATATCTAGTACTAAAAAAATGCAGAGAAACTGGAACATACTACTGTTTGGGCTGTAGATTAGTAGTTTGAAAAAAACTTTTAGCAGAATCTATGATAATTGAATGTCCACTATGATACAGCAAATCCACACCATGATGCTGTTCTTCCATGTTAGAGAAACGAATTCATATACTGACCAAACAATGTACAAAAATCTTCATAGCAACATTATGTATAGGAACCACTCAGAGTGACTCAACTGCTTATCAGCATTGAATGAATAGTCATATATTCACATGATGAAAAGCTACAGAGCAGTGAGAATTGCATAATATCACCATGCCCAGTAATCTAATAAAACTCAATAAAAAAAAATGAGTGAAGTGGTCTAATCCAACATTTCTGAATTTGGTACTGATCTAACACCAAATTCCAGGTGAGATTAATCTGTTGTATTAGTTGCCTAGGACAGTCATAACAAAGTACCACAGAAGTGGCTTTAAAAGCCCAGAAATCTACTTTGTTACCATCCGAGATCAAGGTTTCCACAGGATTAGTTTCTTCTAAGGCCCCACTCATCTGCTTGTAGATAACTGCCTTCTCTTTGTGTCCTTGTACAGCCTTCTATTTGTGTGGCATCTGTATCTTAATTTTCTCTCCTTATCAGACAATATTCATACTAGATTAGGGCCCAGCCCAATGACTTCATTTTAACTATACTACTCTTAAAAACTCTCTCCAAATGCCATCACATTCTGTGGTCCTAGGTCTTCAGACATCAACATTTGCATTTGAGGGGCACAAGTCAGTCCATAATATCTGTGTTGTTTGTTAACATTCGGAATGGGGTTGCCTTTAGAGCAGATGGTGAATCGGGAGGAGGCATGGGGAGCTCTAGTGTTCGGGGTGCCAACCATTCATGAATGCTCATTTTATAAGTACTCACTAAATAGAATATTTACAATTTGTATGCCTTCTGAATGTTTGTTTTTCTCATTTTAAAAGGCTTAGTAAAAAAAATTAATAAGATGACATTCACATCCATCAGATTGACAAAATATAAAACATGTAATAATGTGTGAAGTTTTAAAAATTTATTATTTTTTAAATTTTATACAAAAATTTGGTTTTACTCTTATTCTTACATTAGTGGGAACTGAGATCTGCAACATATGCAAGCAAATACACTTGTTTTCTGCTTCCTAGATCAACAAAAATATCTGTAATACATTGTTTTTACTAGGCAAGACTTGCTTTTTATATTTCAATGAGAATACCATGTGACTCTTTTGTGAACAAAATGACAAGGGTACTAATGGAACCATTTTTTGGAGAAAGTACTTAATATGTATATCTTATTTAAATAAATCCTTCAGTAAAAAAATGGAGAATTCACTGCCTTTACTTTGAAAGCTTTGTAGTTATCTGTCAAATTTCTATGTGCAACTCACCAACATTCCTTTATTGGAAATATCAGTATTTCTGTATCACAGTTATTTCTTGCCTATATCTTGTACCCTGAAAAACACTATGAAGATAACAATATGCAATGTATTAATTACTGTTACTGTACTACTAGCCTGTTTTGAAACTGTTTTTTTAGTTTTTTTCTTTCTCTCTTTAAAATAAAAACAAAGTTCTTTCATTCCTCCCCCAGGAAAGAAAATTTATGATGAATTTACAAAGTAGTGAAATACTTTAGAGAGCAATTTGGTAATTGCTATAATAATAAAAATAATACTCATTAAATACCATGCTAAGATTTGGACATAGTGTATTAATTCGTTTAATATGACAATACTGTGAATTGTAAATGCTTAAGGTACGAGTTAGACTTCTATAATAAAGGAACTGAGAAAAACTCTGGTTAAATAACACAGAAAGTTTATTTACCATCCTATACTAGTCCAGAGGTAAGTAATTAAGAGCTAGCAGGGCAACTCCACCAAATATAATATGGATATTTCAACTCTGGGACCAAGATTTGTCTATCACATTATTTCCTAGATAGTAGAAGGTGGAAAGCAGGCAAACACACATACAAAGATATGTATCGCTTCCACTCATACTCATTAGCCAGAATGTAATCACAGAACAATGATTATCTGGTAGGATGTAAAGAAGCATAGCCTTTATTGAAGTGGCCCTACATGTAGCTAAGTCTCCTACAGACAAAGGGTAAATTATATATTAGAGTGCAATGAGTCTGTCATTGACAATTACTATTACTGTGATCATTTTAGAGATGAAGAAACAGGTCAAGGAATGTCAGATAACACATGATGAGTGATAGAGCCAATACTTGAACTCATATAAATGCTGTGCCTCCTGTATGATGCACTATCTCTCTATGTGTAATAAAACTGAAGATGCATATTCAGTAACCCAAGTATACATAGTGCGCATGCATAAATAGACAGGTACTGAAATTCTATTGCAGCATTGCTTGCTAAAGCAACTAATATGAGTAAGGAAATAAATAAGCCACAGTTTATTCATGCAGGGGAAACTCTACAGCTGTTAAATTTAGATTTAAATATGGGGAAAAATCTCAAAAAATATATTTCTATCTTTTAAAAAAACTTCAGAAATAATACCTACAGGATAACTTGCATGGCATTTAAAAATAATATGTATTATTTATGACATATTTCGAGTAAGTTTAAAAATATGTATTATTTATGACATATATTTAGTAAGTATAGAGAACATACATGAGAATATGCTCATAAATATATTTACTATAGCGAAATGTTAGTATTTAGCTTTAAGATGCTAATTTGATATCTATAAGTTTGTTTTTTGTCTGATTTAAAAACTTACTAGTGGAGTCTAAATTTTCTTTTTAAATGCAATTCTGAATAAATTTTGTAAATAGATACAATATAAATTACTCTTTCTATTATTTGTTAAATATCAAAATGTCTTAAGAATATTAATATCTCTTTGACTGCTTACCACATTTAGAACTGATATAAAAATTATTGTCCTGATTTTTTCATCTAGAAAATATAGTCAGCCTATGTATGGTGATTACTTGACTTAGAATTCAAAGCCATACTAAACTCTATCTATACCATAATTTTTTTTCATATCTTAAGTTTTGCAACAATCACATATGAAGCCGGGCGTGGTGGCTCACCCCTGTAATCCCAGCGCTCAGGAGGCTGAGACAGGCGGATCGTTGTGAGTTCCAGACCAGCCTGGGCTACAAAGTGAGCTCAAGGCCAGCCTGAATGGCATAGTGAGACCCTGTCTCAAAAACACCAGGGCTAGGGATCTAGCTCAGTGGCCTAAATGCCTGCCTGGCAAGCAGAAGGTTGTGAGTTCAATGCCCGGTGCTACCAAAAAAAAAAAAAATTGCATATTAAAGGAACCATTTTACTCTGGCACAAAATATGTAATTTTCCATGTTTCTCTTCCTCTTCTATTTCAAAACTTCTTTTCTTTTCATCTAAAAATGTTTCAGATTAATTCTGATTGATTTACCATTTTTAATTATCAATTGGAGCTTTAGGTGGAAAATATGACTAATATTTTCATGTGTGAAAAAAAACCAAACCTTATCACATTAAGACTACATTGATTTTGTGAGCGAAGCAGTTTCTTGGGCTTGAATTTGTATAATAAAGCAGAAGCTTTAGATAACTTTGATTTCCACATCTTCAGAGGAGGAAGAAGGAGGGGCCAAAGAAGTTCTTTTATAATTTTGCTTTGAAGAGTAGGCTGAGGCATGATATAGAGACATTTTAGAGTTGAGGTGTTTCAACCTAATGTCCAAGACATTCTCTTTCTCTCAAACTGATTTAAATTAAACAATATATTGCCTTTGTTTTAAAACAATTGCTGAGAAGACTAAAACAGAATTATTGATACCTTCATCATTGTTTCTTTGTGTCAAGTGCTAAAATAGTCAAAATACATTTTGGAGTTACTAATACCTGAACACTCATCTTCTTTATTATGTAAAGTTGACTTCCCAAAGTAAAGGTTGACATCTTTTATAATGAGAAGAAGAAAAAAAAAAA